>JAHUYU010001104.1:0-15444 GCA_030439765.1 Tripidium arundinaceum | reverse complement strand
ATCCGATGGAAGCTAAACCCGACTAAGTGCACATTCGGCGTACCTTCAGGATAGCTTCTCGGCTTTCTCATAAGCCATCGCGGCATCAAAGCCAGTCCGAAGGCAGATCTAGGTGATTACTCAGATGGGGCCCCCGCAATGTGTCAAAGATGTCCAGAAGCTTACAAGGTGCATGGCTGCCCTCAACAGATTTATTTCTCAGCTTGGAGAAAGGGGTCTGCTTTTCTTGAAGCTGCTCAAGAGATCAGGGAAGTTCGAATGGACTACCGAGGCAAATGAGGCATTTGAGAAGCTGAAGACCTATCTTACAAGCTCTCCAATCCTCACTCCGCCAGAGAAACACGAACCCCTATTGCTGTATATTGCGGTGACTAGTAACGTGGTCAGTACGGCGATTGTAGTCGAACGAGCAGAGGATGGCCATGTATACAAGGTATAGCCATGTATACAAGGTATAGCAGCCGGTTTACTACATCAGCAAGGTGTTGTCAGAATCCAAGATCCGGTACCCGCATGTCCAGAAGCTACTCTACGCCCTATTGATCACATCACGTTAAGCTCTGCCATTATTTTGATGGACAAAAGATTCTGGTGATAACGGACTACCCACTCGGTGATATCTTGCGCAACCGTGACTCCACAGGCCGCATATCCAAGTGGGCAGTCGAGTTGGGGGCTCATCATATTGATTTCACACCTCGCAAAGCCATCAAGTCTCAGGCACTTGTTGATTTCATAGCTGAGTGGATAGATTTCCAACAACCAGCATCAGGAGTCACCCTAGAACATTGGAAGATGTATTTCGATGGCTCATTGAAGCTTGTTGGCGCAGGAGCCGGAGTTCTTTTCATCTCACCCTTCAGAGAACAGCTCAAGTATGTGTTGCAGATTCTCTGGCCAGCCACCAACAATGAAGCCGAGTACGAAGCTTTACTCCATGGTTTGCAACTAGCCGCCTCTCTCGGCATCAAGCCTTTACATTTCTACAGTGACTCCTCCATCGTGATCAACCAAGTCAACAAGGATTGTGATTATACCAAGGAAACCATGGATGCTTGTTGCGCTGAAGTCCGCAAACTCGAGAAGCATTTTTTGGGGCTTGAATTTCATTATGTGGTACGAGATCTCAATGTTGCGGTGGATGTGTTAGCCAAACTCGGCTCAGACCGAGCATAGGTGCCGAGTGGAGTGTTCATCCAGGAACTTACCCAGTCATCCATCAAGGAGGAAGCTACAAATCCAGTTGACACACCAATGCCCGACAAACAGGTTATGGTAACCTATATAGATTGGACTCAGGTCTTCATTGACTACATCAGAGACCATAAGCTGCCAGCCGACAAGATAGAAGCAGAGCAAGTTACTCAGAGAAGCAAGAGCTATGTTCTAGTTGGCGATAAGCTGTATCGCAGAGGTGTGTCCTCTGGAGTCCTCCTAAAGTGCATTACACCTGCAGAGGGCAAAGAGATTCTTGATGAGATCCATGCCGGGTGTTGCGGTAATCATGCTGCCTCCAAAACATTAGTCGCCAAAGCTTTCCGATCTGGCTACTACTGGCCCACAACACTCAAGGACATAGAGGACTTAGTCCGTCACTGCAAGGGTTGTCAGTTCTTCGCCAGGCAAGCTCATGTACCCGCCATAATCTGATCTGCATTCCCCTATAATGGCCCTTCTCTTGCTGGAGGCTAGATATGGTGGGACCACTCAAGAAGGCACAAGGAGGCTTTGAGTACATCTATGTGGCTATCAACAAGTTTACAAAGTGGAAAGAGTACAAGCCGTTGGTTAAGTTTACTTCAGCCAAGGCGGTTGAGTTCATGTAGAGTATTATGCATAGGTTTGGTATGCCTAATCGGATTATCACTGATCTTGGCTCCCCCTTCACAGCTATTGAGTTCAAAGCTTGGGCACAAGATTATGGAATCAGCATTGACTACGCATTAGTAGCCCACCCAAAAGCCAATGGACAGGTGGAGAGGGCCAATGGCTTATTGTTAGCCAGACTCAAGCCTCAATTTATGATTCACTCAAAGACTACGGTGGGAAGTGGATGGAAGAGCTACCAAAGGTAGTCTGGGGGCTACGTACTCAGCAGAGCAGAGCAACAGGATAGTCTCCTTTCTTCTTGGTATACGGCTCTGAAGCAGTCCTACCAGCAGATCTAATCTAGAATTCCCCGAGGATTGAGCAGTACAACGAAGGTGAAGCAGATGAAACCAGACGACTAGAAATCGATAGCGCAGAAGAAGCCAGACTTGCAGCTCTATTTCAGTTGGCCAGATATCTGCTAGGAGTGCGGCGGCACTATGACAAGCATGTCCAACCCCGTACATTTCAAGTTGGTGACTTAGCATTGTGGCGCATTCAGAACATCGCAAGATGTCACAAGCTTATGAGCCCATGGGAGGGCCCGTTCATCATTTCCAAGGTTACTCAGCCAGGTTCCTTCGAGTTAGTCACCGAAGATGGGGATGCAGTACCCAATTCCTGGAATATCGAGCACCTACGAAGATTTTACTCTTAAGTTCTTCAGTCAAGGACATCAGTAGAGTCAACTTCGCAATTGTAATCACAGTTCCTGGTCATTAATAAAGCACGTTTGTTAGTCGCCAGAATGAGCTGTCTACTCTCCCTACTTCTAAAAGATGAGAACACCTTGGCCACCCCAAAGGTTCTCGCAACTCGGCATACAACTATATGTTGTTCATACCTTCAGACTTGTAGCACTGCTACTACTTTCCTCCACCTTTGAGAGCATACAATGGCTCCGGCCGTTGATTCCTACTACTCGGCAAACGATCGGATGTCATCCCTGCCTACCTCTAAGAGCATACAATGGCTCCGGCTGTTGATTCCTGCTACTCGGCATACAACAGAATGTTGTCACTACCTAATTGGCACACAACTAAATGTTGTTCACGCCTACGGACTTGTAGCCATGTAGCTATTCTACGTCCAAGACAAGAGATATGCTGGCTACTACGCTGTCATACATCTTTGCGACTAATGTCCGTCGCACCCTGACACACAGCCATTGAGCTAATTCCTGTCAACCCAGACTAATGCGTTCCGATTTTGCACTCTAGCTGCAATCAACAAATAATAGGGACAGACTAATCCTACAAGACAACTGAGTCTGTAGAGATGTGGTCGACTAAGTCCCCTACTTCAAGTGCTTAATGTTGCACTAAGGATAGACTTGTCCTATACGATGCCTTAGTCTACTGAGACACAGTCAATTACATCCTCTCTAGGCCTTCCACTTGGAAGCACACTAATCGGTCAACCGATTACAAGTCCAAGCGACTAAATTCAAAGATAACTTATCAAGCAGAAGAATAAAGATAGGTGGTCAAGCCACTAAGTCTTTTCCATTAACCAAAATAAAATGTTATATCACATAACATCTATTTACAGGGTTTCAAAAGACAACTCAGAAGAAATTCATCTTCGCTACAAGGGAGGTAGCGGCCGGCTCTGCTTCTCTTTCAACATCACCGAGCTCTTCGTTGGTACATCCAGCCGGTCGCCCGGTCGCTACATTGGCCAAGTTTGCAGTCTGACATACTACTCGGACAATTCCAAGCGCCTTCTTTATGCAAACTTTTTCCATGTTACGGATGTAGCCTTCAACGCGGGAAGGCACCTCCCTTACCAAGTCTAGCAGAGGATGATCCTCATCTTGTTCAATGGAAAATAGCGTGACAATTGGTCCCGAGGCATCTTGAAAATTCTTCAACTCGGAAAAAAGCCCGCTCACATGCTCCGAAAGCTTTTGAGTGGTTTTCAAGGCTTGCAACATACAATGGTCGGCTCTACGACGGATTAATTTAGCTTTGGCGAATACCTCTTTAGCCTGAGTAATTACCTCTTCAAGCTCTGCCTCTTTCTGGGAATACTTTTTGGACCAATCCTTGATTTCATCTTCCAGACGATGAGTCTTAGCAATCTCATCTGTGCAAGCAACCGAAGACATGTTTTTCAGAAGAGAGTGAATTTACTCAGCCATGAAGATAATAAACTTACGCTTCAATTTTGTGTCAAACGCATTGACACTCTTTTGAGGAAGCTTCTCGGCTCTCCGCAGCAACTGCCCTTTTTTAGTAGATTTACTCCTACTCTCAAAAGTTATTTTTTGCCGTTTGACACAAAATTGAAGCGTAAGTTTATTATCTTCATGGCTGAGTAAATTCACTCTCTTCTGAAAAACATGTCTTCGGTTGCTTGCACAGATGAGATTGCTAAGACTCATCGTCTGGAAGATGAAATCAAGGATTGGTCCAAAAAGTATTCCCAGAAAGAGGCAGAGCTTGAAGAGGTAATTACTCAGGCTAAAGAGGTATTCGCCAAAGCTAAATTAATCCGTCGTAGAGCCGACCATTGTATGTTGCAAGCCTTGAAAACCACTCAAAAGCTTTCGGAGCATGTGAGCGGGCTTTTTTCCGAGTTGAAGAATTTTCAAGATGCCTCGGGACCAATTGTCACGCTATTTTCCATTGAACAAGATGAGGATCATCCTCTGCTAGACTTGGTAAGGGAGGTGCCTTCCCGCGTTGAAGGCTACATCCGTAACATGGAAAAAGTTTGCATAAAGAAGGCGCTTGGAATTGTCCGAGTAGTATGTCAGACTGCAAACTTGGCCAATGTAGCGACCGGGCGACCGGCTGGATGTACCAACGAAGAGCTCGGTGATGTTGAAAGAGAAGCAGAGCCGGCCGCTACCTCCCTTGTAGCGAAGATGAATTTCTTCTGAGTTGTCTTTTGAAACCCTGTAAATAGATGTTATGTGATATAACATTTTATTTTGGTTAATGGAAAAGACTTAGTGGCTTGACCACCTATCTTTATTCTTCTGCTTGATAAGTTATCTTTGAATTTAGTCGCTTGGACTTGTAATCGGTTGACCGATTAGTGTGCTTCCAAGTGGAAGGCCTAGAGAGGATGTAATTGACTGTGTCTCAGTAGACTAAGGCATCGTATAGGACAAGTCTATCCTTAGTGCAACATTAAGCACTTGAAGTAGGGGACTTAGTCGACCACATCTCTACAGACTCAGTTGTCTTGTAGGATTAGTCTGTCCCTATTATTTGTTGATTGCAGCTAGAGTGCAAAATCGGAACGCATTAGTCTGGGTTGACAGGAATTAGCTCAATGGCTGTGTGTCAGGGTGCGACGGACATTAGTCGCAAAGATGTATGACAGCGTAGTAGCCAGCATATCTCTTGTCTTGGACGTAGAATAGCTACATGGCTACAAGTCCGTAGGCGTGAACAACATTTAGTTGTGTGCCAATTAGGTAGTGACAACATTCTGTTGTATGCCGAGTAGCAGGAATCAACAGCCGGAGCCATTGTATGCTCTTAGAGGTAGGCAGGGATGACATCCGATCGTTTGCCGAGTAGTAGGAATCAACGGCCGGAGCCATTGTATGCTCTCAAAGGTGGAGGAAAGTAGTAGCAGTGCTACAAGTCTGAAGGTATGAACAACATATAGTTGTATGCCGAGTTGCGAGAACCTTTGGGGTGGCCAAGGTGTTCTCATCTTTTAGAAGTAGGGAGAGTAGACAGCTCATTCTGGCGACTAACAAACGTGCTTTATTAATGACCAGGAACTGTGATTACAATTGCGAAGTTGACTCTACTGATGTCCTTGACTGAAGAACTTAAGAGTAAAATCTTCGTAGGTGCTCGATATTCCAGGAATTGGGTACTGCATCCCCATCTTCGGTGACTAACTCGAAGGAACCTGGCTGAGTAACCTTGGAAATGATGAACGGGCCCTCCCATGGGCTCATAAGCTTGTGACATCTTGCGATGTTCTGAATGCGCCACAATGCTAAGTCACCAACTTGAAATGTACGGGGTTGGACATGCTTGTCATAGTGCCGCCGCACTCCTAGCAGATATCTGGCCAACTGAAATAGAGCTGCAAGTCTGGCTTCTTCTGCGCTATCGATTTCTAGTCGTCTGGTTTCATCTGCTTCACCTTCGTTGTACTGCTCAATCCTCGGGGAATTCTAGATTAGATCTGCTGGTAGGACTGCTTCAGAGCCGTATACCAAGAAGAAAGGAGACTATCCTGTTGCTCTGCTCTGCTGAGTACGTAGCCCCCAGACTACCTTTGGTAGCTCTTCCATCCACTTCCACCGTAGTCTTTGAGTGAATCATAAATTGAGGCTTGAGTCTGGCTAACAATAAGCCATTGGCCCTCTCCACCTGTCCATTGGCTTTTGGGTGGGCTACTAATGCGTAGTCAATGCTGATTCCATAATCTTGTGCCCAAGCTTTGAACTCAATAGCTGTGAAGGGGGAGCCAAGATCAGTGATAATCCGATTAGGCATACCAAACCTATGCATAATACTCTACATGAACTCAACCGCCTTGGCTGAAGTAAACTTAACCAACGGCTTGTACTCTTTCCACTTTGTAAACTTGTTGATAGCCACATAGATGTACTCAAAGCCTCCTTGTGCCTTCTTGAGTGGTCCCACCATATCTAGCCTCCAGCAAGAGAAGGGCCATTATAGGGGAATGCAGATCAGATTATGGCGGGTACATGAGCTTGCCTGGCGAAGAACTGACAACCCTTGCAGTGACGGACTAAGTCCTCTATGTCCTTGAGTGTTGTGGGCCAGTAGTAGCCAGATCGGAAAGCTTTGGCGACTAATGTTTTGGAGGCAGCATGATTACCGCAACACCCGGCATGGATCTCATCAAGAATCTCTTTGCCCTCTGCAGGTGTAATGCACTTTAGGAGGACTCCAGAGGACACACCTCTGCGATACAGCTTATCGCCAACTAGAACATAGCTCTTGCTTCTCTGAGTAACTTGCTCTGCTTCTATCTTGTCGGCTGGCAGCTTATGGTCTCTGATGTAGTCAATGAAGACCTGAGTCCAATCTATATAGGTTACCATAACCTGTTTGTCGGGCATTGGTGTGTCAACTGGATTTGTAGCTTCCTCCTTGATGGATGACTGGGTAAGTTCCTGGATGAACACTCCACTCGGCACCTATGCTCGGTCTGAGCCGAGTTTGGCTAACACATCCACCGCAACATTGAGATCTCGTACCACATAATGAAATTCAAGCCCCAAAAAATGCTTCTCGAGTTTGCGGACTTCAGCGCAACAAGCATCCATGGTTTCCTTGGTATAATCACAATCCTTGTTGACTTGGTTGATCACGATGGAGGAGTCACTGTAGAAATGTAAAGGCTTGATGCCGAGAGAGGCGGCTAGTTGCAAACCATGGAGTAAAGCTTCGTACTCGGCTTCATTGTTGGTGGCTGGCCAGAGAATCTGCAACACATACTTGAGCTGTTCTCTGAAGGGTGAGATGAAAAGAACTCCGGCTCCTGCGCCAACAAGCTTCAATGAGCCATCGAAATACATCTTCCAATGTTCTAGGGTGACTCCTGATGCTGGTTGTTGGAAATCTATCCACTCAGCTATGAAATCAACAAGTGCCTGAGACTTGATGGCTTTGCGAGGTGTGAAATCAATATGATGAGCCCCCAACTCGACTGCCCACTTGGATATGCGGCCTGTGGAGTCACGGTTGCGCAAGATATCACCGAGTGGGTAGTCCGTTATCACCAGAATCTTTTGTCCATCAAAATAATGGCAGAGCTTAACGTGATGTGATCAATAGGGCGTAGAGTAGCTTCTGGACATGCGGGTACCGGATCTTGGATTCTGACAACACCTTGCTGATGTAGTAAACCGGCTGCTATACCTTGTATACATGGCTATACCTTGTATACATGGCCATCCTCTGCTCGTTCGACTACAATCGCCGTACTGACCACGTTACTAGTCACCGCAATATACAGCAATAGGGGTTCGTGTTTCTCTGGCGGAGTGAGGATTGGAGAGCTTGTAAGATAGGTCTTCAGCTTCTCAAATGCCTCATTTGCCTCGGTAGTCCATTCGAACTTCCCTGATCTCTTGAGCAGCTTCAAGAAAAGCAGACCCCTTTCTCCAAGCTGAGAAATAAATCTGTTGAGGGCAGCCATGCACCTTGTAAGCTTCTGGACATCTTTGACACATTGCGGGGGCCCCATCTGAGTAATCACCTAGATCTGCCTTCGGACTGGCTTTGATGCCGCGATGGCTTATGAGAAAGCCGAGAAGCTATCCTGAAGGTACGCCGAATGTGCACTTAGTCGGGTTTAGCTTCCATCGGAATTTCTTGAGATGATTGAAAGTCTCAATCAGGTCGATGATCAGAGTCTCGGGACTTCGGGTCTTGATGACCACGTCGTCTACATAAGCTTCTGCGTTGTGCCCAATCTGGTCACTCAGGCATTCCTGGATAGCATGCTGGTAAGTATCTCCAGCATTTTTCAACCCAAAAGACATGGCTATGTAGCAATGAGCGCCATACAGTGTAATAAAAGAAGTCTTGGCCTGGTCTTCTTCCTTAGGGTCAATCTGATGGTAACCCGAGTAGCAATCGAGGAAGGAGAGTAAGGCACAGCCCGCTGTGTCGTCAACTATCTAGTTGATGTGTGGCAATCCGAAAGGATCCTTTGGGCAATGCTTATTAAGGTCGGTGTAGTCGACACACATCTGCCATTCAGCTGAGTTCTTCTTCTTGACTAACAATGGGTTAGGGAGCCAATCGAGATGAAGGATCTCTCGAATGAACCCAGCTACAAGTAGCTTTGAGATCTCTTTCTTGATGGCTTCCTTCTTGTCTAGTGCGAATCATCGCAATCTCTGCTTGCCTAGCTTAGAACCGGGTTTTAATTCCAATTTGTGCTCAGCTAACTCCCTTGGGACGCCTAGCATGTCGGCCGGCTTCCAGGCGAAGATATCTTTGTTGTTCATGAGGAAATTAGTGAGCACAAGTTCTTGTTCTTCAGAGAGTTGGTCACTGATAGTCGCCATCTTGGAAGGGTCACCCGTACCCAAGTCAATTTCCTTCAACGGCACTATATCAGAGGCTTTAATAGCTCCTAACTTCTTGGTTGGAATTTCCATGTCTTCAAGTTTTGTCTGATATGCCATCCTGGCAATTTGCTGGATTTTGAGGGCGAGTTGAGCCTTAGCAGCGATCTGGACGGCTTCGGTATCGCAATTGTATGAGCGCTTTAAGTCGCCCTTGAAGGAGAGTACAACATTAGGGCCCGGCATCTTAAGCAAAAGATGCGAGTAATGGGGGATTGCCATAAACTTGGCAAGAGCTAGGCGCTCGAAGATAGCGTGGTAAGATGAATCGAAGTCGGCCACCTCAAACTTAATAAACTCTGTTCTGAAGTTGGCCGGTGTGCCAAATGTGACTGGTAGAGTGATCTACCCAAGGGGCATAGCCGCTCTGCTAGGTATGATCCCATAGAAGGGAATGTCTGTACGAGTAAGAAGGCCGAGAAACTTAAGGCCCATCTGTAAGGACTGAGGATGCCGCCTAGAGGAGGGTGAATAGGCGTTTATGAAAATTAGCACCTTTAAAAACGGAAACGATTAGTAATGGGAGTTTCCAAATGGAAACTCCAAATCAGAGTAATACAACCCCTCACTAGTTAGCCACATAGTATATAAAAGATACTAAATAAATCTAGGAGCTACAACCCTGCAACACATAGTGCAGTGGATAGATAAAATCAGTGCAGGAGCCAATACCGGTTCTAAGCTAGGCAAGCAGAGATTGCGATGATTCGCACTAGACAAGAAGGAAGCCATCAAGAAAGAGATCTCAAAGCTACTTGTAGCTGGGTTCATTCGAGAGATCCTTCATCTCGATTGGCTCCCTAACCCATTGTTAGTCAAGAAGAAGAACTCAGCTGAATGGCAGATGTGTGTCGACTACACCGACCTTAATAAGCATTGCCCAAAGGATCCTTTCGGATTGCCACACATCAACTAGATAGTTGACGACACAGCGGGCTGTGCCTTACTCTCCTTCCTCGATTGCTACTCGGGTTACCATCAGATTGACCCTAAGGAAGAAGACCAGGCCAAGACTTCTTTTATTACACTGTATGGCGCTCATTGCTACATAGCCATGTCTTTTGGGTTGAAAAATGCTGGAGATACTTACCAGCATGCTATCCAGGAATGCCTGAGTGACCAGATTGGGCACAACGCAGAAGCTTATGTAGACGACGTGGTCATCAAGACCCGAAGTCCCGAGACTCTGATCATCGACCTGATTGAGACTTTCAATCATCTCAAGAAATTCCGATGGAAGCTAAACCCGACTAAGTGCACATTCGGCGTACCTTCAGGATAGCTTCTCGGCTTTCTCATAAGCCATCGCGGCATCAAAGCCAGTCCGAAGGCAGATCTAGGTGATTACTCAGATGGGGCCCCCGCAATGTGTCAAAGATGTCCAGAAGCTTACAAGGTGCATGGCTGCCCTCAACAGATTTATTTCTCAGCTTGGAGAAAGGGGTCTGCTTTTCTTGAAGCTGCTCAAGAGATCAGGGAAGTTCGAATGGACTACCGAGGCAAATGAGGCATTTGAGAAGCTGAAGACCTATCTTACAAGCTCTCCAATCCTCACTCCGCCAGAGAAACACGAACCCCTATTGCTGTATATTGCGGTGACTAGTAACGTGGTCAGTACGGCGATTGTAGTCGAACGAGCAGAGGATGGCCATGTATACAAGGTATAGCCATGTATACAAGGTATAGCAGCCGGTTTACTACATCAGCAAGGTGTTGTCAGAATCCAAGATCCGGTACCCGCATGTCCAGAAGCTACTCTACGCCCTATTGATCACATCACGTTAAGCTCTGCCATTATTTTGATGGACAAAAGATTCTGGTGATAACGGACTACCCACTCGGTGATATCTTGCGCAACCGTGACTCCACAGGCCGCATATCCAAGTGGGCAGTCGAGTTGGGGGCTCATCATATTGATTTCACACCTCGCAAAGCCATCAAGTCTCAGGCACTTGTTGATTTCATAGCTGAGTGGATAGATTTCCAACAACCAGCATCAGGAGTCACCCTAGAACATTGGAAGATGTATTTCGATGGCTCATTGAAGCTTGTTGGCGCAGGAGCCGGAGTTCTTTTCATCTCACCCTTCAGAGAACAGCTCAAGTATGTGTTGCAGATTCTCTGGCCAGCCACCAACAATGAAGCCGAGTACGAAGCTTTACTCCATGGTTTGCAACTAGCCGCCTCTCTCGGCATCAAGCCTTTACATTTCTACAGTGACTCCTCCATCGTGATCAACCAAGTCAACAAGGATTGTGATTATACCAAGGAAACCATGGATGCTTGTTGCGCTGAAGTCCGCAAACTCGAGAAGCATTTTTTGGGGCTTGAATTTCATTATGTGGTACGAGATCTCAATGTTGCGGTGGATGTGTTAGCCAAACTCGGCTCAGACCGAGCATAGGTGCCGAGTGGAGTGTTCATCCAGGAACTTACCCAGTCATCCATCAAGGAGGAAGCTACAAATCCAGTTGACACACCAATGCCCGACAAACAGGTTATGGTAACCTATATAGATTGGACTCAGGTCTTCATTGACTACATCAGAGACCATAAGCTGCCAGCCGACAAGATAGAAGCAGAGCAAGTTACTCAGAGAAGCAAGAGCTATGTTCTAGTTGGCGATAAGCTGTATCGCAGAGGTGTGTCCTCTGGAGTCCTCCTAAAGTGCATTACACCTGCAGAGGGCAAAGAGATTCTTGATGAGATCCATGCCGGGTGTTGCGGTAATCATGCTGCCTCCAAAACATTAGTCGCCAAAGCTTTCCGATCTGGCTACTACTGGCCCACAACACTCAAGGACATAGAGGACTTAGTCCGTCACTGCAAGGGTTGTCAGTTCTTCGCCAGGCAAGCTCATGTACCCGCCATAATCTGATCTGCATTCCCCTATAATGGCCCTTCTCTTGCTGGAGGCTAGATATGGTGGGACCACTCAAGAAGGCACAAGGAGGCTTTGAGTACATCTATGTGGCTATCAACAAGTTTACAAAGTGGAAAGAGTACAAGCCGTTGGTTAAGTTTACTTCAGCCAAGGCGGTTGAGTTCATGTAGAGTATTATGCATAGGTTTGGTATGCCTAATCGGATTATCACTGATCTTGGCTCCCCCTTCACAGCTATTGAGTTCAAAGCTTGGGCACAAGATTATGGAATCAGCATTGACTACGCATTAGTAGCCCACCCAAAAGCCAATGGACAGGTGGAGAGGGCCAATGGCTTATTGTTAGCCAGACTCAAGCCTCAATTTATGATTCACTCAAAGACTACGGTGGGAAGTGGATGGAAGAGCTACCAAAGGTAGTCTGGGGGCTACGTACTCAGCAGAGCAGAGCAACAGGATAGTCTCCTTTCTTCTTGGTATACGGCTCTGATGTAGTCAATGAAGACCTGAGTCCAATCTATATAGGTTACCATAACCTGTTTGTCGGGCATTGGTGTGTCAACTGGATTTGTAGCTTCCTCCTTGATGGATGACTGGGTAAGTTCCTGGATGAACACTCCACTCGGCACCTATGCTCGGTCTGAGCCGAGTTTGGCTAACACATCCACCGCAACATTGAGATCTCGTACCACATAATGAAATTCAAGCCCCAAAAAATGCTTCTCGAGTTTGCGGACTTCAGCGCAACAAGCATCCATGGTTTCCTTGGTATAATCACAATCCTTGTTGACTTGGTTGATCACGATGGAGGAGTCACTGTAGAAATGTAAAGGCTTGATGCCGAGAGAGGCGGCTAGTTGCAAACCATGGAGTAAAGCTTCGTACTCGGCTTCATTGTTGGTGGCTGGCCAGAGAATCTGCAACACATACTTGAGCTGTTCTCTGAAGGGTGAGATGAAAAGAACTCCGGCTCCTGCGCCAACAAGCTTCAATGAGCCATCGAAATACATCTTCCAATGTTCTAGGGTGACTCCTGATGCTGGTTGTTGGAAATCTATCCACTCAGCTATGAAATCAACAAGTGCCTGAGACTTGATGGCTTTGCGAGGTGTGAAATCAATATGATGAGCCCCCAACTCGACTGCCCACTTGGATATGCGGCCTGTGGAGTCACGGTTGCGCAAGATATCACCGAGTGGGTAGTCCGTTATCACCAGAATCTTTTGTCCATCAAAATAATGGCAGAGCTTAACGTGATGTGATCAATAGGGCGTAGAGTAGCTTCTGGACATGCGGGTACCGGATCTTGGATTCTGACAACACCTTGCTGATGTAGTAAACCGGCTGCTATACCTTGTATACATGGCTATACCTTGTATACATGGCCATCCTCTGCTCGTTCGACTACAATCGCCGTACTGACCACGTTACTAGTCACCGCAATATACAGCAATAGGGGTTCGTGTTTCTCTGGCGGAGTGAGGATTGGAGAGCTTGTAAGATAGGTCTTCAGCTTCTCAAATGCCTCATTTGCCTCGGTAGTCCATTCGAACTTCCCTGATCTCTTGAGCAGCTTCAAGAAAAGCAGACCCCTTTCTCCAAGCTGAGAAATAAATCTGTTGAGGGCAGCCATGCACCTTGTAAGCTTCTGGACATCTTTGACACATTGCGGGGGCCCCATCTGAGTAATCACCTAGATCTGCCTTCGGACTGGCTTTGATGCCGCGATGGCTTATGAGAAAGCCGAGAAGCTATCCTGAAGGTACGCCGAATGTGCACTTAGTCGGGTTTAGCTTCCATCGGAATTTCTTGAGATGATTGAAAGTCTCAATCAGGTCGATGATCAGAGTCTCGGGACTTCGGGTCTTGATGACCACGTCGTCTACATAAGCTTCTGCGTTGTGCCCAATCTGGTCACTCAGGCATTCCTGGATAGCATGCTGGTAAGTATCTCCAGCATTTTTCAACCCAAAAGACATGGCTATGTAGCAATGAGCGCCATACAGTGTAATAAAAGAAGTCTTGGCCTGGTCTTCTTCCTTAGGGTCAATCTGATGGTAACCCGAGTAGCAATCGAGGAAGGAGAGTAAGGCACAGCCCGCTGTGTCGTCAACTATCTAGTTGATGTGTGGCAATCCGAAAGGATCCTTTGGGCAATGCTTATTAAGGTCGGTGTAGTCGACACACATCTGCCATTCAGCTGAGTTCTTCTTCTTGACTAACAATGGGTTAGGGAGCCAATCGAGATGAAGGATCTCTCGAATGAACCCAGCTACAAGTAGCTTTGAGATCTCTTTCTTGATGGCTTCCTTCTTGTCTAGTGCGAATCATCGCAATCTCTGCTTGCCTAGCTTAGAACCGGTATTGGCTCCTGCACTGATTTTATCTATCCACTGCACTATGTGTTGCAGGGTTGTAGCTCCTAGATTTATTTAGTATCTTTTATATACTATGTGGCTAACTAGTGAGGGGTTGTATTACTCTGATTTGGAGTTTCCATTTGGAAACTCCCATTACTAATCGTTTCCGTTTTTAAAGGTGCTAATTTTCATAAACGCCTATTCACCCTCCTCTAGGCGGCATCCTCAGTCCTTACAGATGGGCCTTAAGTTTCTCGGCCTTCTTACTCGTACAGACATTCCCTTCTATGGGATCATACCTAGCAGAGCGGCTATGCCCCTTGGGTAGATCACTCTACCAGTCACATTTGGCACACGGCCAACTTCAGAACAGAGTTTATTAAGTTTGAGGTGGCCGACTTCGATTCATCTTACCACGCTATCTTCGAGCGCCTAGCTCTTGCCAAGTTTATGGCAATCCCCCATTACTCGCATCTTTTGCTTAAGATGCCGGGCCCTAATGTTGTACTCTCCTTCAAGGGCGACTTAAAGCGCTCATACAATTGCGATACCGAAGCCGTCCAGATCGCTGCTAAGGCTCAACTCGCCCTCAAAATCCAGCAAATTGCCAGGATGGCATATCAGACAAAACTTGAAGACATGGAAATTCCAACCAAGAAGTTAGGAGCTATTAAAGCCTCTGATATAGTGCCGTTGAAGGAAATTGACTTGGGTACGGGTGACCCTTCCAAGATGGCGACTATCAGTGACCAACTCTCTGAAGAACAAGAACTTGTGCTCACTAATTTCCTCATGAACAACAAAGATATCTTCGCCTGGAAGCCGGCCGACATGCTAGGCGTCCCAAGGGAGTTAGCTGAGCACAAATTGGAATTAAAACCCGGTTCTAAGCTAGGCAAGCAGAGATTGCGATGATTCGCACTAGACAAGAAGGAAGCCATCAAGAAAGAGATCTCAAAGCTACTTGTAGCTGGGTTCATTCGAGAGATCCTTCATCTCGATTGGCTCCCTAACCCATTGTTAGTCAAGAAGAAGAACTCAGCTGAATGGCAGATGTGTGTCGACTACACCGACCTTAATAAGCATTGCCCAAAGGATCCTTTCGGATTGCCACACATCAACTAGATAGTTGACGACACAGCGGGCTGTGCCTTACTCTCCTTCCTCGATTGCTACTCGGGTTACCATCAGATTGACCCTAAGGAAGAAGACCAGGCCAAGACTTCTTTTATTACACTGTATGGC
>JAHUYU010003464.1:0-10821 GCA_030439765.1 Tripidium arundinaceum | reverse complement strand
TTGGAGAGATGGAGCAAACTTCTCAAAGATGGCAGCAGAGGGGATGACCAAGATGGCACCCATGAAGAAGCGGTAGGTGAGGAGGGTGCAGACGGACAATCCATCGTCGACGACCACCTTGGTGAGCAGCAACTGCCCGGTAGTGAAAGCTTGAATCAGCGCCATAAATGATGCTGGCCACCATTCCTTGTTGTTTCTGCCGCTGCTGGCCATTCTCTCTCACGTCTCACTCGCTACAGGATAGTAGTGGAGTAGCAGTGTAGCACTTCTAACTCAAGCCAAGGATAATAAAAAGCATGCAATCCGTCGGGGCGTGTGTTAGGGGGGGGGGGGGGGGGGCGGGGGAACAGAAGATCGACAAGATGGCACTCGCGTGCTTCTAGCTCTTAGCCGCGACCACTTATGGAGGGTCACTCTATATGTGTGAACAACAATGACGTGTGCCAATGTAGGCTCTGTTCGGCATGACTTATTGTGGCTACGGATAATTTGTAGGACTGATTTGTTGTGAGAGAAAAACACTGTTACATGACTGAAAAGTAGAACTGATTCTGACTGATAAGCTCAAGCGAACAGGATCCTGATATACGGATTTCTTTCAAAAGATCAGATATACGGATTTCTGCAAGCTACATCTACAACACAATTAAAGGATGCGTGATTATATATATACACACACAACACTAGTGCACAGATGGAGTTAATAACATTCTAATGTTTAAGGAGATTGAATTTTGGGATAGCAGTTATCTATGTTCGCTTAGCATCAATCCCCCTTGTGCAGTTGAATTACTCTGTTTGGATTAGTTAGGGTTACTCAATTATTAGTCATGGCTAAAAATTAGCTGGGGTTGGCAAGCTAGTGGCTAACAACTAGTTGGAGAATTGGCTAATAAATTCGCTCACCTATTAGCCCCCTGTCTAATTTTGTCTAATTTTTAGTTTGCTAACAATTAGCTCTTAATATCCAAACAGATCCTTACATATATGTTTTATTTATGGGATCAGGATAGTTGCGTAGTACGATGTTAGCAGACAAGGAAGATGTCAGCCACAACTGAATAAATAGTGGGATATAACCACTAAGAACTATAGGTTTGTTTGCTTGCTAACCTAAGAAACCTGTCTGGCCCGGGCAGCATTCTTAGACGTTGGATTTCCAGCGCCTGAGGTTAGATCAAATTCTCTAGTCAGCACCTCCTAGGCTTGGGCAACAACCAAACAACCCCTATATATATGAGAAATTATTGTTACCGTAAGAGCATTTCCAGCAGCTCCCTATTCCATCTCCCCCAATAAGTCAGTAATGGGGCTAGTCCAATACCACCTTTTGGATTATTGGGAGAGATGTTGTAGCAGCTCACCAATAATCTCCCCAATACATGGGACCTACCTGTCATATTAATAATTTTATTTTTTTCTATTTCTTTTCTTTCTCCGCGACAAGGGCGCCTTCATCGGTTCTTCCCCTTCCCCCGCCGCGCCCATGGCTTCAATCCCGTCCACAGCCGCAGGCCATGTCGCCCTTCTCTCCACCCCTTCCCCCCACCATGGTGCCCCTTCTCTTCTTCTCCCCAAATCAGAGACCATCATGCTTCGGTTGTTGGAATCGTTGATTGGAGACGCCGGTATTTGAGTCGTCGTCATCGCCCCGGGTGGTATGCACGCTGGATGGTGAGGCGACCACGATGGCTGGCCCAACGGTGCGTGTAGCGTGCTCGTGTGAGATCGTGAGGTACCGGCTCGGTGGCGCAGGCTCGTGCAAGAGCGCGAGGTGCTCGGGGAAGAGGCCCGTCGTGGCCATGGCTTCCACATCCACGACGGCGAGCAACGGATGTGGGAAGCGCTCCCATGGCTATGACAGTGCACGACAAGCAGAGTCGGCGGAGAAGAGGAAATAGTTGTTGTGTGGTCCCAGACTATTGGTGGAGTTGCATCTCCCCCTTCATTTGAGGGGAGAAGGGGTGTTTTTGGTGGCGACAAAAAAAAGGGAGGGTTTTTGAAAAACTACTGGAGAAGAAAAGCTCAATATGACAGTTTTATGGGGATGAGAATGGGATTGGGGGACTGCTGGAGATGCTCTAAGAAATTAAGTATAGAAGTATTAAGTATATAAGGCGAAGTTTCAAATGGACGGCAAAATGTACTCCCCTCGTCCCAAAATATATGTGTGTGATAAACTTGGTGTGATCTTTAAGATCATACTTTAAACAGTTACTTTATCTTATAAGATGTATAACATCAAAAGTTTGGTCATTAGAAAGTGTCTTTAAATAGAAATGAGCCTAGCTGTGGTACTCTCATATTACCATAGAAAGTAAGAGTTCAAATAGATCACAACCCTTGATTTTTTTAATAAATGAAATAATTATATAGTTAAAATAGTAATTAGCAAGCAAGAAAAAAGAAAATTATGACCATATTGTGCCGTATCTCGTGAGCCAAGGATTTGCTTTCCTTACATGTTTTCCTTTCGCGTGGAAGGCATGAAAGGAAAGCAAGGAACACCGGCGTACCTATGGTGCCGACCGATCCGGCTCATTAACTTTTTGGATTTGCTAGCGTTACATTCTTATAGAAAAAGGTTACATCTAAATGAATTTTGTAAAGAAGCAACTTATATTCACTACAACGTCATGTTCAATCTGACACGCATTGACACACATTTTAAAAATAAACGTATGCTTTTTATTTGAGGACATAGCTGAGGGAGTAGTTGAAAGTACTAGCATCTCGGGTTGAAACTTGAAAATAGTCTAGCATCTCGGGATGGACCGAATCATGCATCTCTCGGACAATGAAATAGATAAAAAAGAGGGGGAAAATATGTATATTCACATATGTTTGAAATACTGACATCTTCTCCTAACTCTTGTAAATTTAATTTGAATGACTTGGGCGCATCAGCGAGCACAGGGACAGAGAAGTAGGTGCTTTGTTAAAGACGAGGGTTGCACATCATAAAAGATAAGAACTTTACATAAATATTCATCGCTGGTACTCGATCAGATTCAGTGTTAAGAAAAGCAAAGCCAATCTTTTAAGTCATCAGAAGTCTAATACATATCTACGGCTCAAGATATCAAATTCTCGAGACATAGGCCGACTAGATAATCTAAGAGAGTGCCAATCGAAGTGTGAGACTAAGGATCTAGATATTTATTACGACCACTTCTCACTTTACCGGGCGCCTCCAACAAAAACATTGTCAGCCACAGTATGGATTTTAGATACTTAGTTTGCATCTGCACCCTTATATGAGTCGTTGTTCAGACTCTATTTTTTTAGCCAGTGAGCTACGAGTTTATATTCATTAATTGGAAGACAAACTTTTGTACTGTAGGTCTCTTTTATGTCTCTATTCGAACTATCGATAATGCATTTGAACTATTTATATTGTAATTTGGTAAATTTCAGACTTCTTATGTTATTTAGTGCCTACATAATGAATTATACAATTGTTTATCGAATTGGTAAAAGTTTTAGTAAATGATTTTTTAGTTGTATATGAATAATTTTTTGTACGGCATAACCTATGATAAAATTCTAGATCCGCCGCGGCATCAATCCATCTAATATTCTCGTACGTGGAGGGAGAAATGGAGGGTCCATCGTCGTCGTCCTTGAAGCTTAAGGCAGAGTGGGGTCCGGCCATCTGCATGGTGCTGATCGAGGTGTTCACGACGGGGCAGATGCTGCTCACAAAGGTGGTAGTCGATGCGGGGCTCTTCGTCTTCGCCCTCCTCACCTACCGCTTCTTCCTCGGCACCCTGCTCGTCGTCCCGCTCGCCATCATCTTCGAGAGGTCCGTACACGTACGCTGCCGCGCACTAATAATACGTAGAGCAACTCTTTCCTCCTTTACTATGCATGCTCTGCACAAATTACGTTTCGTACCATCCTTGAATCGAGAGATTGACGATCTTATCTTTTCTTTCTCTATAAAATCTGATGCATGCGCCTTCTTTGTGACATTTTCTTTTCTTTTCTTTTCTTTTCTTTTTTCTGTCATTTGAACTCGTGTCTTTGTTTAGCTTTGTCTTCTTTCCTGGTGCCAGAAGCCACCGAATTCGCTCGTGAGCAGTGCAGTTATGGCATGGCGTGTATATGGAACATCATGAAATTTTTATAAAGACCAAAATATATACTATATTAAAGCATTGCAAGTACAGTACAAAAGTTTGTCTTCCAATTAATGAATATAAACTCGTAGCTCACTGGCTAAAAAAATAGAGTCTGAACAACGACTCATATAAGGGTGCAGATGCAAACTAAGTATCTAAAATCCATACTGTGGCTGACAATGTTTTTGTTGGAGGCGCCCGGTAAAGTGAGAAGTGGTCGTAATAAATATCTAGATCCTTAGTCTCACACTTCGATTGGCACTCTCTTAGATTATCTAGTCGGCCTATGTCTCGAGAATTTGATATCTTGAGCCGTAGATATGTATTAGACTTCTGATGACTTAAAAGATTGGCTTTGCTTTTCTTAACACTGAATCTGATCGAGTACCAGCGATGAATATTTATGTAAAGTTCTTATCTTTTATGATGTGCAACCCTCGTCTTTAACAAAGCACCTACTTCTCTGTCCCTGTGCTCGCTGATGCGCCCAAGTCATTCAAATTAAATTTACAAGAGTTAGGAGAAGATGTCAGTATTTCAAACATATGTGAATATACATATTTTCCCCCTCTTTTTTATCTATTTCATTGTCCGAGAGATGCATGATTCGGTCCATCCCGAGATGCTAGACTATTTTCAAGTTTCAACCCGAGATGCTAGTACTTTCAACTACTCCCTCAGCTATGTCCTCAAATAAAAAGCATACGTTTATTTTTAAAATGTGTGTCAATGCGTGTCAGATTGAACATGACGTTGTAGTGAATATAAGTTGCTTCTTTACAAAATTCATTTAGATGTAACCTTTTTCTATAAGAATGTAACGCTAGCAAATCCAAAAAGTTAATGAGCCGGATCGGTCGGCACCATAGGTACGCCGGTGTTCCTTGCTTTCCTTTCATGCCTTCCACGCGAAAGGAAAACATGTAAGGAAAGCAAATCCTTGGCTCACGAGATACGGCACAATATGGTCATAATTTTCTTTTTTCTTGCTTGCTAATTACTATTTTAACTATATAATTATTTCATTTATTAAAAAAATCAAGGGTTGTGATCTATTTGAACTCTTACTTTCTATGGTAATATGAGAGTACCACAGCTAGGCTCATTTCTATTTAAAGACACTTTCTAATGACCAAACTTTTGATGTTATACATCTTATAAGATAAAGTAACTGTTTAAAGTATGATCTTAAAGATCACACCAAGTTTATCACACACATATATTTTGGGACGAGGGGAGTACATTTTGCCGTCCATTTGAAACTTCGCCTTATATACTTAATACTTCTATACTTAATTTCTTAGAGCATCTCCAGCAGTCCCCCAATCCCATTCTCATCCCCATAAAACTGTCATATTGAGCTTTTCTTCTCCAGTAGTTTTTCAAAAACCCTCCCTTTTTTTTGTCGCCACCAAAAACACCCCTTCTCCCCTCAAATGAAGGGGGAGATGCAACTCCACCAATAGTCTGGGACCACACAACAACTATTTCCTCTTCTCCGCCGACTCTGCTTGTCGTGCACTGTCATAGCCATGGGAGCGCTTCCCACATCCGTTGCTCGCCGTCGTGGATGTGGAAGCCATGGCCACGACGGGCCTCTTCCCCGAGCACCTCGCGCTCTTGCACGAGCCTGCGCCACCGAGCCGGTACCTCACGATCTCACACGAGCACGCTACACGCACCGTTGGGCCAGCCATCGTGGTCGCCTCACCATCCAGCGTGCATACCACCCGGGGCGATGACGACGACTCAAATACCGGCGTCTCCAATCAACGATTCCAACAACCGAAGCATGATGGTCTCTGATTTGGGGAGAAGAAGAGAAGGGGCACCATGGTGGGGGGAAGGGGTGGAGAGAAGGGCGACATGGCCTGCGGCTGTGGACGGGATTGAAGCCATGGGCGCGGCGGGGGAAGGGGAAGAACCGATGAAGGCGCCCTTGTCGCGGAGAAAGAAAAGAAATAGAAAAAAATAAAATTATTAATATGACAGGTAGGTCCCATGTATTGGGGAGATTATTGGTGAGCTGCTACAACATCTCTCCCAATAATCCAAAAGGTGGTATTGGACTAGCCCCATTACTGACTTATTGGGGGAGATGGAATAGGGAGCTGCTGGAAATGCTCTTACGGTAACAATAATTTCTCATATATATAGGGGTTGTTTGGTTGTTGCCCAAGCCTAGGAGGTGCTGACTAGAGAATTTGATCTAACCTCAGGCGCTGGAAATCCAACGTCTAAGAATGCTGCCCGGGCCAGACAGGTTTCTTAGGTTAGCAAGCAAACAAACCTATAGTTCTTAGTGGTTATATCCCACTATTTATTCAGTTGTGGCTGACATCTTCCTTGTCTGCTAACATCGTACTACGCAACTATCCTGATCCCATAAATAAAACATATATGTAAGGATCTGTTTGGATATTAAGAGCTAATTGTTAGCAAACTAAAAATTAGACAAAATTAGACAGGGGGCTAATAGGTGAGCGAATTTATTAGCCAATTCTCCAACTAGTTGTTAGCCACTAGCTTGCCAACCCCAGCTAATTTTTAGCCATGACTAATAATTGAGTAACCCTAACTAATCCAAACAGAGTAATTCAACTGCACAAGGGGGATTGATGCTAAGCGAACATAGATAACTGCTATCCCAAAATTCAATCTCCTTAAACATTAGAATGTTATTAACTCCATCTGTGCACTAGTGTTGTGTGTGTATATATATAATCACGCATCCTTTAATTGTGTTGTAGATGTAGCTTGCAGAAATCCGTATATCTGATCTTTTGAAAGAAATCCGTATATCAGGATCCTGTTCGCTTGAGCTTATCAGTCAGAATCAGTTCTACTTTTCAGTCATGTAACAGTGTTTTTCTCTCACAACAAATCAGTCCTACAAATTATCCGTAGCCACAATAAGTCATGTCGAACAGAGCCTACATTGGCACACGTCATTGTTGTTCACACATATAGAGTGACCCTCCATAAGTGGTCGCGGCTAAGAGCTAGAAGCACGCGAGTGCCATCTTGTCGATCTTCTGTTCCCCCGCCCCCCCCCCCCCCCCCCCCCTAACACACGCCCCGACGGATTGCATGCTTTTTATTATCCTTGGCTTGAGTTAGAAGTGCTACACTGCTACTCCACTACTATCCTGTAGCGAGTGAGACGTGAGAGAGAATGGCCAGCAGCGGCAGAAACAACAAGGAATGGTGGCCAGCATCATTCATGGCGCTGATTCAAGCTTTCACTACCGGGCAGTTGCTGCTCACCAAGGTGGTCGTCGACGATGGATTGTCCGTCTGCACCCTCCTCACCTACCGCTTCTTCATGGGTGCCATCTTGGTCATCCCCTCTGCTGCCATCTTTGAGAAGTTTGCTCCATCTCTCCAAAAATATATATGTCCCTATATATTATTATCTCATTGTTACTTTCTTTGATCCATGTGGTCGTCTCCCTAATATATTATGTTCGGTAGCAGAAAATCTTGTTTTGCCCACAATAATAATACTGTAGTACCTTTTTTCTAATAAAAACTTTGCAAAGCCCTTCAGTTAGTATCAACAAAACAAGATAGATAGATATATATATATACACACACAACTGTGCTAAGTTCTTATTAATATTTGCCCCTGCTTTGATCTAATTATATTGTCCTGAATATATACTAAATTTATTATTAATGTGGTTTGCCTATCACTACCGGTTCTAGAAACCAACAGTGATAGATGATAAAAAAGATAGAAAATATGTGTTTTTCTAGAATAATTCCTCAGATTGTTGTCGGTGATTCCCTCCAACTATCTATTCAGCTACGACTGACATCTTCCTCGTCCCGCTGACCTCGTGCTATGCAACCATCCCCATCCTGTTGTGAAACCCATACTCCTACACTATAGAGTAGTCCAACTGCACAAGGAGAACTGGTGCTAAACAAACATAAATAACTCTGGTATCCCAAAATTGAATTACCTGAAACATGAATCCTTTAAATGTGTTGTAGATGTAGCTTGCAGAAATCCGTGTATCTGCATTAGCACTCGTCATCATTGTTCACACATATAGAGTGACCCTCTCCATAAAATGCCGAGCTAAGAGCTAGAATCACGCGAGTACCATCTTGTCGATCTTCTGTTTGCCCGGCCCCGGCCCCGGCCCCCTTAACACACGCCACAACGGATTGCATGCTTTTTATTGTCCTTGAGATAGAACTATGCTACTCCACTACAATGTGCTGTAGTGAGTGAGACGTGAGATAATGGCCGGCAGAAGCGATAAGGAATGGTGGCCAGCATCATTCATGGCGCTGATGATTCAAGTTTTCACTACCGGGCAGTTGCTGCTCACCAAGGTGGTCGTCCACGTTGGATTGTCCCGTCTGCACCCTCCTCACGTACCGCTTCTTCATGGGTGCCATCTTGGTCATCCCCTTTGCTGCCATCTTTGAGAAGTTAGCTATATCTCTCCAAAAACATATATGTCCCTATGGGCCTATTTGGCAGGGCTGTAGCTGTGAAATACAGCTCCAGAGCAGGTGCTCCACTATAGAGCAGCTCTACGGTGGAGCTGAGCTCCAACCAAACCGTTTGGTAGAGCTCCAACTCTTAGATGGAATTATATGTAATTATTGAAACATAAATAGGGGCTAAAATGAAAAAACACATCTTCTTCTTCCTTTGACTTCTTCCTCCCATGCGGCACAAGGCTGGGCATCCCGGGCGGATGCGCGCGGCGCGGCCGCAGGTGGCCGGTGCCGGGGACAGGACGGGTGGGGCAGGGCCAGGCGGCCGGTGCCGGCGGCAGGACACACGCGGCCCAGACGGGCGCGGCCGGTGACAAGGAGGTCGACCAGGCATGGCGGAAGGAGGAGCCGGGGCCGAGCGTCTCGCAAGAAAGAAAAAGAACGAAGCGAAACGGTATCTTGGACTGTGTGACCGATGGCATGGTGGGTAATTTCTTCCAACTCCACGAAACATAAGTTTTCTGAGCACCACTTAATGTGCTACGTGGATTTGGTGGATTTGGGAGTTAGATCCATGTGTTTTGCAGATTTGGAGTTGGTAGAACTGGGACGTTTAGCTAGAAAAATTAGGAGTAGAGCTGTTTTTTAATCTGAAGCTGTGTGGAGCTCTGCCCAACACCCCCTATATATTATTATCTCATTGTTACTTTCTTTGATCCATGTGGTCATCGCCCTAATATATTATGTTCAGTAGCAGAAAATCTAGTTTTGCGCACATAATAATACTGTAGTACCTTTTTTTCTAATATAGAATTGCAAAGTCCTTCAGTTAGTATCAACAAAAGAAGATACACACACACACAACGGTGCTAAGTTCTTGTTAATATTTGCCCCTGCTTTGATCTATTATGTTGTCCTGAATATATACTGAATTTTTTAAGTCTCCATGTACGATAGTGTTGATTTTGATTGTGTTGATGTAGAGGGAAGTGGAAGGAGATTAAACTGAAAGCATTCTTATGGATTTTTACAAGTGCACTTGTAGGGTGAGTTGTCCTCTCATAGATCTTATATATCAAACCATACATAGAGTATATACGAATACGATCATTTTCTGAATAATAACTACAATAAAATTATATCTCTTCGTTACCTACAGGTTCACAATTCCTGGTCTCTACTACATTGGCCTGGGAGATACGTCGCCCGGATATGCCATCAATTTTTACAACATCATCCCGATAGCCACATTCGTCCTTGCGGTTCTTTTCAGGTACGTAGTAAATAAAGTCTGCCAGAGTTGTTTGTTCCCGATGAAAAAAGGATACATACACCTACCTACATATAGATAATTAACCTGCTGATTCATCAGGAAGGAGCCTTTGAACTTGAAGAGCCTGGTAGGAAACATCAAGGTGATAGGAACCCTAGTTTGTGTTGGGGGGGACACTGGTGATCAGCCTCTACAAAGGCAAAGTGCTTCATCTCTGGCCTACCAACATCATCGGCTACCACCCCAAGCAATCTGGATCAGCGTTTGGGCACCACCATATGCGTGGAACCGTCTTGCTCATCGTCAGCTGCTTGAGCCTGGCCGTCTGGTACACAGTGCAGGTATACACATATATAAGCCAGCAAATGATCAATGCACACACTCATAGAGATATAGCAGAAACACTTGCAGCCCACGCATGCAGTACCTTACCATCTGTTGTTTAATTTTCAGAATGTTCCTTCTGTCTGACTGAATGGCAGATATTAAATAAAATGTGAAAAATTAAAGTGGTGCTTTGATGTCAGCTCAGCTCTCTGCTGATGATTTAGTCAACAGGGGAAACATACATATAGTTTCAGGAAAACTTACATGTAGTCTTGTATTTACAGGCCCAGATGCTGAAAGTGTTCCCGTACAAGTACTGGTCCACGGTTGCCACATGCTTCGTGGGCTGCATCCAAATGGCTGTTGTAGGGGTCGCAATGAACAGAGAAAAGGCGACTTGGCAGCTGAAATGGAACATGAGCCTGCTCACAATCGTTTACTCGGTAAATCTAGCAATCCTCAATATTAAAGTCATTAATTAAGATTTCTTCATCCGCTCTCTATTTTTCCTTTTTTTTCATTCTCCCAAATCTGGGTTTTCAGTTTTCAGTTTTTTCATTCCACCCCTCCACACTTCCCCGTGCAGTTCCTCCGGTTCTCTTTTTTCTTTTTCGTTCATCCCATTCATGTCACGCACAA
>JAHUYU010001725.1:0-15705 GCA_030439765.1 Tripidium arundinaceum | reverse complement strand
CGGGCGCAAATAGGCGCCTCCGCCGCCGCCGGCGAGGCCCTGACCACCGGAGAGGTAGAAGAAGATCCTGACCGCCAGCTCCTGTCGACCGTGAGATAGAAGATCCTGTGTACCGCCATGAGGTAGAAGATGCTGACGAGTGGGGTCTACTTGTCAGTGAGAGGGGGAGAGAGTAGGGGGGTGGCTTGTGAATGACATGTGGGGTCCGCTCGTGAGTGTTTCCCAAAAGCCACAGCAGTTCCACCAAACGGCTTTCAGCTTTCTCATAGCTCACATCCCACAACAGTTTTTTCACAGCCCATAGCCCACAGCTACTTCTCCAAAAGCCACGGCTCAACCAAATACACCTGAAGTCTGCAAGACGACGAAAGGACTCTAATGAAGTCTACTTCACCAACAATGTAATAGGCAATTGTTCATCGTTGCCACTAATTAACTTCATGGTGTAAGTATCAATAGTTCGCACTCTATAGCGAACCCATAACATGCAAACCTAATAAATATGTACTATTAGCATTACATGTTTAGAGTGTTTGTTCAAATTGGCAAAAAAACATGTATTATTATCATTACATTGTTCAAAGTGTTTGTCCAAATTGGCAAACCCAATAAACATGTAATGTTATTATCACAACCTTTTTATTGCAATTACTTTGTTACTTGCAATTTTCATTTCATGTTAAGCCCATTTATGCTTTATTTAAAGCTCATAGTGCTTACATTTTTAATGCAAAATCGATTAAGTGTATTACCTCATTATTTGTATAACAAATGTTCCACATTATATGTTGGCCATACACAAGGTAGCACCATAGTTGCTACTGCCGAATCTACACTAAGTTCTAACTTAGTGATTATCCTTAACGTGCATACCCAGCATCACAAATTGGAACATATGGTCTACATTTTTTCACAAGATGACTACCATTAATTCACATCCTATTGGCCTTACACAAGATAGTACCAAGTTACTATTATGGGATCTACACTAAGTCCATAACTTAGTGACTATCCTCAACATGCGTACCCAATTCGTTTGTGAATTACCTAAGGTCTACATCAACTTTTGGTGATTACCTTAAGATGTGTTTATACAAATTGCATACACCATTTGGCACCTACTATTCATATAGATGATGTCCATATTATTAGAGGTTTACATCTTTATGATGACTACCTCCAGCATAGATATGAGGTTTACACCATCAACAGGATAGATCTTGTCTCCTATTTTGTATTAATTAATACAATTTTTCCTTAGCGTAAATTCAAAAAAAAAATCTATGGTTTGCACCTAGGTGGAGTAATGGCCAAGAAAGAGTTTGATCTCTTGCTCTTGATGGTCACCATTATCCAACATGGTCAATGCACGTAAAGTTAAACTTATCATTCTATGGATTCGTATCAATACTTGGTGCTCCTCATAAGAGAGCATCTCCTATTACTGATCAATTTAAATATGGAGTTTTATTTAAATAAAGCACCATATACATCTAGATCAAAAAATGTGTATCTCAATATATATAAATTGATGCACTATATGGCTAGCTCTCAAAGAGTGATATGAACAACATATGGCAATAACTTTGCCCAAATGCCAACTATGATTGGTCACAGTTTTATCCCTAGGACTTTATGTTCACTTGAGAATAGAATTATGTTGTTTCCCAAATATCCTTCATATTGCGTTTTTGCGATTGCCCGCAACTTACCATATGTATCCTGGATTAATTCCTACATTACTTGAGGTCTAAGTGCATGATAAACTCTTATTAAGGAATCATCGTTAGCATCGTAGTGATGCTCTATTATTTGAAGTACATTGAATTTTTAGAATTATAACAAGTTCGATGCATGTAATAATGTCATCCAAAGAACTTTAACGGTAAGATTTAACGCAACAATAAGAAGCAGCCCACACATTGCTTAGGGTCAAGGCATTTCCCAAACATGACAAAAATCACATTTTGTCCCAATTATGGATGTTACAGCCACACAACTTGGAAATGCCATGTCTTGAGACATTTAGTTGATCAGTATTAGGAATCCATTGAAAATAAATATCCGGTTCAACAATAATATAAAGAATACTTTAATCTTCAACCTGACACCACTAAGATGGCCAATTGTTCACAACAAGTTGAAGGAACAAAGTAGCAACCAAACACTTAATTAATAAGTGGGTCTTATAAGCATGGATAAAAACGATCATCGAATTTACTTTGCTTGATCCAATTTGGAGACCAGAATTTATCTCCCAGTTATAAAGATACCTAGTATGTACGTCCCATTTTAGTATTGTAATATAAAATGTTGTCATCAAATTCAATTGAATATCACAATAACGTAACATCATATTTGATATTCTATTAAATTGTATGTAATCTATATATCTGCAAAGAATTTCATTAAATTCTTCATGCTATATATAAATTTATACGGGAGTCGATCCAATGCAAAGAAAGTTGGCCTAGTGGACAATTGCACCACAATGTCTATACATAGGGAAGTAAAATATTTCTGAACTCTTACACAGAGACAAGGAAATATTTTGGTAATCGCTGGACGTAATATCATGATAGTTGGCTTTGGTCATGCTACTATCATACTCGCTATTGGTACTCAAATAATAATCATGAATCTATTATTGCATTCTGATTCCATAATATACCCAATTCAAGTAAGGACGGTGTCGCTGAGTAAATTGCCAGAATTGAAATCCATGGCTCGATTATTAAATATAAATCTCTATAAGCTACAAATCCAAGTAAACCATATAATAAATTATACGTCATATTGCAACGGCATGGACATATTTGCTTGTCAGACAGGAAACAGAAACGACCAAACACGCTCGACTTCGGATCCACTCTTCCCCGGCGCTTGCATTTCCTCCCTTCATGTTCAGCGTATTTACAAGGCGTCAACACAGTACCCACGTGTCAGGACACAGTGGCCACCGATACAGACCTTGCTAGATACGCACGTGGTTCGCTCAAAGCGACAGCATCCGGTGTATGCTCTGCTTGGATGACGCCTCCGGCGTCAGGTAAGGCACGATGTATTTCTTCATGTCGCTTCTAGAGATACGCAGGTGACCTCCTGGCACAGACACGAACTTAACACGCCCAGCCTCGTCCAGGGTCCTCAAGCCAATCCAATCTTCTGTATACAGCTTCGTCTATGCACACGGTGAGCGAATGCATTTTCTTAGTACCAGAGTCACAGAGTGAGACATAAAATAAAATTGCCAGAACATCGCAATGGAGAATAATCTACGCCAGTTTATGCACCACTGCACCAGTATGAGTTAACCAACTCATGACGGTATAAGGAGGAACAATCACCTCTTGAGGGGGCAGCACTGGGCTAAAGGCTCCATCAGGGTAATAACCAAACCATGCTGTTTCCCGAGGTATTAATACTGCATCGTCCTCAAACTGGAGCAGGTTAGCAACCTTCAGCAGAAGCATCTCAAAATTTGGAATACAGAAGACAAAGAAAAGTTTGAGGACATGCACGTGTTAGCTGTGTCTATTATTGCTAGATTATTTATCATGATTAAGCAAAGAAGCCATGTTATAGTTGATGCTTGATGTTTAGACAAAATGTAAGCACAACACTATGATATTAGAGCCTTTTGTATATACATGTAAAGAATTATATCATGAGACATGCATTTGCTCCCGGATATATGATAAAAAGAGCTTTACAATGGTACATGTAAATCATAAAACTGTATATGAGATAAGCCAGCTTAAATGAACCAATCTTTGTTCAATTAGCTTGGGCACATCTGCATATGGTAGCTTTGTTTGTTTTGGTTTCTGAGGCTACCAGGAATAACTATGTTTTCCTTTGTTTACTGCACTAGCTGAAGGACTAGGCTGTAATTTGCCAACTCGGCACATGCTAAGCTATGGAATACAAGGACCCAGAAAGTGTTAAAACAGCATGCAACATTTGATGAGTTCAAACTTACCATGATCAGTACCAAGTTTTCCAAGCTGCTGAATCTTTCTTTATAGGTAGTATTTCTTGCACTTGGGATCTCATTGTTAAGCTTTGGAAGAAATCTGCAACCCTTCAAATAATCTTCCATATCCTGAACAACAATCAAACATACCACCATGTAAATAAAAAATAGCTACAATTTACTCTAGAGAAAGATGGTGAAAACATCTAATTTTGGATGTGAAGCTTTAGGATTCATGAAATGAGGCATAAAGGTTTTGCAAGGTGTCATGGTCGGCCGTACATAACAGAGGTGCCATCGCCGGACTCGACAAGTGACCCGAAGGGACACGCCAAGTTCTAGTTTGTGCAAGTTGTTTAGAGTTTGTTTACATTTGTTTGGAGTCGTCGTGTTTGGTTGATAGACAGTTTGAGTTAGTTATGGACAGGAGAGGGAGACTATATTCAGTTGTAATCCTTGAGTTAATCAATCAAGAACTTAAACCCAGCTCCTTTATTCCGTTGCCTTGTCCCAAGGCACCACATTACTACAATGCCCAAGTTCAAGCACACGGTTCAGAGTCTACTTGTATCACACTCAAAATCTCCGTCCTCGCCACTTCCAACACCCAAACCATGACAATTTCGTACCATAGCCAATGATCTCTTCGCCCACCATGTCTGCCAAAACCATTGACGGCCTCGCCATGTAACTCATCGAGTTCACAACCAACTTCACCAAACAACTGTTAGAACCAAGCATGCTCAATCAAACTATATACAGGACATGAAGAATGAGGTCGCCTCTCACAATCCAGCAATTTCTCATTTGGAGAAGTCTAGTAGCTCCAAGCTGCTGAAGAATGATAATAAACCAGCTTCTCAGGATAAGAAACCCCTATCCAGAAGACACCAACGGCGACAATAGTCCTCTATATTCCGCCATCATAAGATGGATTTCCCGAAGTTCATGATGACCCCTTTCCATGGCTTAACAGAAGAGCATGTGGACCTAGACCACAAGAAGGCACGGCTAAACCATGACCAAGGACGTTGGAAAAATGTGATGTACTTGAAGTGCGCCAGAGCTAAGACGCTGCAGGAGCAACCAGCCATGCACATCATCGGTGGTGTGAGACCCAGGAGCTGTGGATCCAACACCGACGGCTGACATTCCCAAACTTAGGTAGTTCAAGTTTCTAACACCAATTGTGACAAGAAGTTCCACCTCGACCACAAGCACAAGAAGCTTTTTCATCTCATGATCAACTACCCCCATGGTGGAGGTGGAACTTCTTGTCACAATTGGTGTTAGAAACTTGAACTACCTAAGTTTGGGAATGTCAGCCGTCGGTGTTGGATCCACAGCTCCTGGGTCTCACACCACCGATGATGTGCATGGCTGGTTGCTCCTGCAGCGTCTTAGCTCTGGCGCACTTCAAGTACATCACATTTTTCCAACGTCCTTGGTCATGGTTTAGCCGTGCCTTCTTGTGGTCTAGGTCCACATGCTCTTCTGTTAAGCCATGGAAAGGGGTCATCATGAACTTCGGGAAATCCATCTTATGATGGCGGAATATAGAGGACTATTGTCGCCGTTGGTGTCTTCTGGATAGGGGTTTCTTATCCTGAGAAGCTGGTTTATTATCATTCTTCAGCAGCTTGGAGCTACTAGACTTCTCCAAATGAGAAATTGCTGGATTGTGAGAGGCGACCTCATTCTTCATGTCCTGTATATAGTTTGATTGAGCATGCTTGGTTCTAACAGTTGTTTGGTGAAGTTGGTTGTGAACTCGATGAGTTACATGGCGAGGCCGTCAATGGTTTTGGCAGACATGGTGGGCGAAGAGATCATTGGCTATGGTACGAAATTGTCATGGTTTGGGTGTTGGAAGTGGCGAGGACGGAGATTTTGAGTGTGATACAAGTAGACTCTGAACCGTGTGCTTGAACTTGGGCATTGTAGTAATGTGGTGCCTTGGGACAAGGCAACGGAATAAAGGAGCTGGGTTTAAGTTCTTGATTGATTAACTCAAGGATTACAACTGAATATAGTCTCCCTCTCCTGTCCATAACTAACTCAAACTGTCTATCAACCAAACACGACGACTCCAAACAAATGTAAACAAACTCTAAACAACTTGCACAAACTAGAACTTGGCGTGTCCCTTCGGGTCACTTGTCGAGTCCGGCGATGGCACCTCTGTTATGTACGGCCGACCATGACACCTTGCAAAACCTTTATGCCTCATTTCATGAATCCTAAAGCTTCACATCCAAAATTAGATGTTTTCACCATCTTTCTCTAGAGTAAATTGTAGCTATTTTTTATTTACATGGTGGTATGTTTGATTGTTGTTCAGGATATGGAAGATTATTTGAAGGGTTGCAGATTTCTTCCAAAGCTTAACAATGAGATCCCAAGTGCAAGAAATACTACCTATAAAGAAAGATTCAGCAGCTTGGAAAACTTGGTACTGATCATGGTAAGTTTGAACTCATCAAATGTTGCATGCTGTTTTAACACTTTCTGGGTCCTTGTATTCCATAGCTTAGCATGTGCCGAGTTGGCAAATTACAGCCTAGTCCTTCAGCTAGTGCAGTAAACAAAGGAAAACATAGTTATTCCTGGTAGCCTCAGAAACCAAAACAAACAAAGCTACCATATGCAGATGTGCCCAAGCTAATTGAACAAAGATTGGTTCATTTAAGCTGGCTTATCTCATATACAGTTTTATGATTTACATGTACCATTGTAAAGCTCTTTTTATCATATATCCGGGAGCAAATGCATGTCTCATGATATAATTCTTTACATGTATATACAAAAGGCTCTAATATCATAGTGTTGTGCTTACATTTTGTCTAAACATCAAGCATCAACTATAACATGGCTTCTTTGCTTAATCATGATAAATAATCTAGCAATAATAGACACAGCTAACACGTGCATGTCCTCAAACTTTTCTTTGTCTTCTGTATTCCAAATTTTGAGATGCTTCTGCTGAAGGTTGCTAACCTGCTCCAGTTTGAGGACGATGCAGTATTAATACCTCGGGAAACAGCATGGTTTGGTTATTACCCTGATGGAGCCTTTAGCCCAGTGCTGCCCCCTCAAGAGGTGATTGTTCCTCCTTATACCGTCATGAGTTGGTTAACTCATACTGGTGCAGTGGTGCATAAACTGGCGTAGATTATTCTCCATTGCGATGTTCTGGCAATTTTATTTTATGTCTCACTCTGTGACTCTGGTACTAAGAAAATGCATTCGCTCACCGTGTGCATAGACGAAGCTGTATACAGAAGATTGGATTGGCTTGAGGACCCTGGACGAGGCTGGGCGTGTTAAGTTCGTGTCTGTGCCAGGAGGTCACCTGCGTATCTCTAGAAGCGACATGAAGAAATACATCGTGCCTTACCTGACGCCGGAGGCGTCATCCAAGCAGAGCATACACCGGATGCTGTCGCTTTGAGCGAACCACGTGCGTATCTAGCAAGGTCTGTATCGGTGGCCACTGTGTCCTGACACGTGGGTACTGTGTTGACGCCTTGTAAATACGCTGAACATGAAGGGAGGAAATGCAAGCGCCGGGGAAGAGTGGATCCGAAGTCGAGCGTGTTTGGTCGTTTCTGTTTCCTGTCTGACAAGCAAATATGTCCATGCCGTTGCAATATGACGTATAATTTATTATATGGTTTACTTGGATTTGTAGCTTATAGAGATTTATATTTAATAATCGAGCCATGGATTTCAATTCTGGCAATTTACTCAGCGACACCGTCCTTACTTGAATTGGGTATATTATGGAATCAGAATGCAATAATAGATTCATGATTATTATTTGAGTACCAATAGCGAGTATGATAGTAGCATGACCAAAGCCAACTATCATGATATTACGTCCAGCGATTACCAAAATATTTCCTTGTCTCTGTGTAAGAGTTCAGAAATATTTTACTTCCCTATGTATAGACATTGTGGTGCAATTGTCCACTAGGCCAACTTTCTTTGCATTGGATCGACTCCCGTATAAATTTATATATAGCATGAAGAATTTAATGAAATTCTTTGCAGATATATAGATTACATACAATTTAATAGAATATCAAATATGATGTTACGTTATTGTGATATTCAATTGAATTTGATGACAACATTTTATATTACAATACTAAAATGGGACGTACATACTAGGTATCTTTATAACTGGGAGATAAATTCTGGTCTCCAAATTGGATCAAGCAAAGTAAATTCGATGATCGTTTTTATCCATGCTTATAAGACCCACTTATTAATTAAGTGTTTGGTTGCTACTTTGTTCCTTCAACTTGTTGTGAACAATTGGCCATCTTAGTGGTGTCAGGTTGAAGATTAAAGTATTCTTTATATTATTGTTGAACCGGATATTTATTTTCAATGGATTCCTAATACTGATCAACTAAATGTCTCAAGACATGGCATTTCCAAGTTGTGTGGCTGTAACATCCATAATTGGGACAAAATGTGATTTTTGTCATGTTTGGGAAATGCCTTGACCCTAAGCAATGTGTGGGCTGCTTCTTATTGTTGCGTTAAATCTTACCGTTAAAGTTCTTTGGATGACATTATTACATGCATCGAACTTGTTATAATTCTAAAAATTCAATGTACTTCAAATAATAGAGCATCACTACGATGCTAACGATGATTCCTTAATAAGAGTTTATCATGCACTTAGACCTCAAGTAATGTAGGAATTAATCCAGGATACATATGGTAAGTTGCGGGCAATCGCAAAAACGCAATATGAAGGATATTTGGGAAACAACATAATTCTATTCTCAAGTGAACATAAAGTCCTAGGGATAAAACTGTGACCAATCATAGTTGGCATTTGGGCAAAGTTATTGCCATATGTTGTTCATATCACTCTTTGAGAGCTAGCCATATAGTGCATCAATTTATATATATTGAGATACACATTTTTTGATCTAGATGTATATGGTGCTTTATTTAAATAAAACTCCATATTTAAATTGATCAGTAATAGGAGATGCTCTCTTATGAGGAGCACCAAGTATTGATACGAATCCATAGAATGATAAGTTTAACTTTACGTGCATTGACCATGTTGGATAATGGTGACCATCAAGAGCAAGAGATCAAACTCTTTCTTGGCCATTACTCCACCTAGGTGCAAACCATAGATTTTTTTTTTGAATTTACGCTAAGGAAAAATTGTATTAATTAATACAAAATAGGAGACAAGATCTATCCTGTTGATGGTGTAAACCTCATATCTATGCTGGAGGTAGTCATCATAAAGATGTAAACCTCTAATAATATGGACATCATCTATATGAATAGTAGGTGCCAAATGGTGTATGCAATTTGTATAAACACATCTTAAGGTAATCACCAAAAGTTGATGTAGACCTTAGGTAATTCACAAACGAATTGGGTACGCATGTTGAGGATAGTCACTAAGTTATGGACTTAGTGTAGATCCCATAATAGTAACTTGGTACTATCTTGTGTAAGGCCAATAGGATGTGAATTAATGGTAGTCATCTTGTGAAAAAATGTAGACCATATGTTCCAATTTGTGATGCTGGGTATGCACGTTAAGGATAATCACTAAGTTAGAACTTAGTGTAGATTCGGCAGTAGCAACTATGGTGCTACCTTGTGTATGGCCAACATATAATGTGGAACATTTGTTATACAAATAATGAGGTAATACACTTAATCGATTTTGCATTAAAAATGTAAGCACTATGAGCTTTAAATAAAGCATAAATGGGCTTAACATGAAATGAAAATTGCAAGTAACAAAGTAATTGCAATAAAAAGGTTGTGATAATAACATTACATGTTTATTGGGTTTGCCAATTTGGACAAACACTTTGAACAATGTAATGATAATAATACATGTTTTTTTGCCAATTTGAACAAACACTCTAAACATGTAATGCTAATAGTACATATTTATTAGGTTTGCATGTTATGGGTTCGCTATAGAGTGCGAACTATTGATACTTACACCATGAAGTTAATTAGTGGCAACGATGAACAATTGCCTATTACATTGTTGGTGAAGTAGACTTCATTAGAGTCCTTTCGTCGTCTTGCAGACTTCAGGTGTATTTGGTTGAGCCGTGGCTTTTGGAGAAGTAGCTGTGGGCTATGGGCTGTGAAAAAACTGTTGTGGGATGTGAGCTATGAGAAAGCTGAAAGCCGTTTGGTGGAACTGCTGTGGCTTTTGGGAAACACTCACGAGCGGACCCCACATGTCATTCACAAGCCACCCCACATAACTCTCTCCCCCTCTCACTGACAAGTAGACCCCACTCGTCAGCATCTTCTACCTCATGGCGGTACACAGGATCTTCTATCTCACGGTCGACAGGAGCTGGCGGTCAGGATCTTCTTCTACCTCTCCGGTGGTCAGGGCCTCGCCGGCGGCGGCGGAGGCGCCTATTTGCGCGGTGATGGAGCTTGCGCTTACGCACCCGCCCGCGGTGGATCTCGCGCGCGGCGGCGATGGGGAGCTCGCGCTGGTGCGCCCGCCCGCGGCGGATCTCGCACGTGCAACGGTGGCGGCGGAGCTCTCGCACCCGTGCGCGGCGGCAGTGGGGAGCTCGCGCTCGCCCGCAGCGGATCTCGCACGCGCGAGGGGGGTGGCGGCGGAGCTTCCTAGATGCCGAGCTTCCATGGTCTACGGCGAAGGAGCCCTCCTGTGTCGGATAGGATGCGCCGGCAGCCACCAGTTGCGCCGGACCAGTCGATTTCATTGGGGGCCACTCGAGAAGGTTGCCGGGGATGGGGCTCGAGCTCGATGAGGATGGACGCCGCTGAGAAAATGTATCGAGAGGAAGGAAAGAAACGAATTCATAACGAGTGGCAGTGGGTAATTTCTTTGAACTTGTGCAAGCCGGAAGCCCAAGAAAGCACATCCCCACCGGCTACCAGAAATCAATTACCTGAAAGCTGCTTTTGGACGGAAACAGCTGTAACTTTTTAGGCCTTTGGTTGGCTTTTGGCCTTTGGAAAGCAAGAGCAGCTCCCAAAAGCCCAACCAAAGGGACCCTTCATCTTCTTCTATGGAATGGCCTCTGCCTCTCCCGTTCGAGTGAGTGCAGATAAAGCGAAGCAGTGCTGATAATGTGTTAAAGTATGAAATGTAAATGGAATAATAGAAAGGAAGAACTTGAGTCTTGCATTGATCTGATCATGGAAATATATACATGGTGAAAGGGTGTCTTGTCCGGTTGTTCCAAAGGATAAAGCAACCATTCCAACTCTCTATTCCAAAGGAGATGCCTTTTGTGACTATGGTAACCACCTAATACAATTACTAATGCCTACTCTAGTGGCTATGGTAATCACCTGATTCAATTACTAATGGCTACTCTAGTTTTGATGAAATCACCCGTAAAGAGATATCTATTTGGAGAGACATCTTAAAGAGGTGTCTATTCGAAGAGACACTTGTTTCACAACAGGTTGAACATGCCTGTTGATTATCTGTTGCTCTCATTTTTCATAAGATGTGGACCGTTCCGTGCTCACACTTTTCTCTATTCTTTTTATTTCTTCTCAGTTCCTTATAGAATTTTTGCACCACTTATTTCCTTGTATCTCTAGGACCTATCCAAACTTATCCAACATATCTTAACACGTATGTTAGTCCTGCACACATATTAATTAATTCTATCAATTTGTTGTCAGTTATTATATTTTTTGTTTCATTTGGCTCATTCCAAAGATTGATTACCCATTTCTATGCTTGGCTTGAAAATTACTGTATCTAACTGCTCATTTTCGTATGTCTTCTCTCGTTCTCCCATATACTTGTGTGTGCACAAGGAAGACTTCTTTTTGTAACTTTGTGTGCACAAGGAAGACTTCTTTTTGTAACTTTGTGTATCTTCCTTGTCATCTGATCTGATGAGAAGTACTCTGAAATAATGCAGTTCACAATCCCAGGAGGTCGGCATGCGGTGCACCACGCAGGTCTCTTGCAGGAAGCAGGAGCAGGTCGAGTGTTGCGCGCAGCAGCGGCAGCGACAACAGCATCTATTGAAGCCAAAATCTTTGCCAGGATTGTCCTCAGGAACTTGGAGCACCATCAGTCAGGGACGTCAACATGAACACCCAGCAGAGGGTGCATCCTCCAACAAACAAAGGCCTCTGCATCGATGGGCTGCTTGGGCAATGTGGAATGAACCAGTTTGGCTTTGGGAGCCTTTTTGCATCACAACAGTTTTGGTCTGTGCAGACAGTGACTGAAGGAACTCCACCGAAGGTATAACCCACAACTGTGAAGTGACTGAGTGAAACATAAGTGGCGGCCCTTCCCGTATCGGACGTTTAAGGTTGAGTATGCAATTTTCTAGAGATCATTTTGTGTGTACAAGTAAAAAACTTTTAGCGTCGATGAGAATTATAAACTGGCATATAGTTTAACTTATGGATATTTATTCCTTGTTCGTTAGTGTTGAGGTGTGTGACGGCGTCATGTAGAAATTGGGCTATTCCTCCCAGCATACATGTAACTTTATAAATGTATTATGTATTTTCTTCCCCATGATTGATTCTTTGCGTTTATAGATCGAGGTGGTGTTTAGCACTTAATGAAACAAGGAATAAATATCCATAAGTTAAACTATATGCCAGTTTATAATTCTCATCGACGCTAAAAGTTTTTTACTTGTACACACAAAATGATCTCTAGAAAATTGCATACTCAACCTTAAACGTCCGATACGGGAAGGGCCGCCACTTATGTTTCACTCAGTCACTTCACAGTTGTGGGTTATACCTTCGGTGGAGTTCCTTCAGTCACTGTCTGCACAGACCAAAACTGTTGTGATGCAAAAAGGCTCCCAAAGCCAAACTGGTTCATTCCACATTGCCCAAGCAGCCCATCGATGCAGAGGCCTTTGTTTGTTGGAGGATGCACCCTCTGCTGGGTGTTCATGTTGACGTCCCTGACTGATGGTGCTCCAAGTTCCTGAGGACAATCCTGGCAAAGATTTTGGCTTCAATAGATGCTGTTGTCGCTGCCGCTGCTGCGCGCAACACTCGACCTGCTCCTGCTTCCTGCAAGAGACCTGCGTGGTGCACCGCATGCCGACCTCCTGGGATTGTGAACTGCATTATTTCAGAGTACTTCTCATCAGATCAGATGACAAGGAAGATACACAAAGTTACAAAAAGAAGTCTTCCTTGTGCACACAAAGTTACAAAAAGAAGTCTTCCTTGTGCACACACAAGTATATGGGAGAACGAGAGAAGACATACGAAAATGAGCAGTTAGATACAGTAATTTTCAAGCCAAGCATAGAAATGGGTAATCAATCTTTGGAATGAGCCAAATGAAACAAAAAATATAATAACTGACAACAAATTGATAGAATTAATTAATATGTGTGCAGGACTAACATACGTGTTAAGATATGTTGGATAAGTTTGGATAGGTCCTAGAGATACAAGGAAATAAGTGGTGCAAAAATTCTATAAGGAACTGAGAAGAAATAAAAAGAATAGAGAAAAGTGTGAGCACGGAACGGTCCACATCTTATGAAAAATGAGAGCAACAGATAATCAACAGGCATGTTCAACCTGTTGTGAAACAAGTGTCTCTTCGAATAGACACCTCTTTAAGATGTCTCTCCAAATAGATATCTCTTTACGGGTGATTTCATCAAAACTAGAGTAGCCATTAGTAATTGAATCAGGTGATTACCATAGCCACTAGAGTAGGCATTAGTAATTGTATTAGGTGGTTACCATAGTCACAAAAGGCATCTCCTTTGGAATAGAGAGTTGGAATGGTTGCTTTATCCTTTGGAACAACCGGACAAGACACCCTTTCACCATGTATATATTTCCATGATCAGATCAATGCAAGACTCAAGTTCTTCCTTTCTATTATTCCATTTACATTTCATACTTTAACACATTATCAGCACTGCTTCGCTTTATCTGCACTCACTCGAACGGGAGAGGCAGAGGCCATTCCATAGAAGAAGATGAAGGGTCCCTTTGGTTGGGCTTTTGGGAGCTGCTCTTGCTTTCCAAAGGCCAAAAGCCAACCAAAGGCCTAAAAAGTTACAGCTGTTTCCGTCCAAAAGCAGCTTTCAGGTAATTGATTTCTGGTAGCCGGTGGGGATGTGCTTTCTTGGGCTTCCGGCTTGCACAAGTTCAAAGAAATTACCCACTGCCACTCGTTATGAATTCGTTTCTTTCCTTCCTCTCGATACATTTTCTCAGCGGCGTCCATCCTCATCGAGCTCGAGCCCCATCCCCGGCAACCTTCTCGAGTGGCCCCCAATGAAATCGACTGGTCCGGCGCAACTGGTGGCTGCCGGCGCATCCTATCCGACACAGGAGGGCTCCTTCGCCGTAGACCATGGAAGCTCGGCATCTAGGAAGCTCCGCCGCCACCCCCCTCGCGCGTGCGAGATCCGCTGCGGGCGAGCGCGAGCTCCCCACTGCCGCCGCGCACGGGTGCGAGAGCTCCGCCGCCACCGTTGCACGTGCGAGATCCGCCGCGGGCGGGCGCACCAGCGCGAGCTCCCCATCGCCGCCGCGCGCGAGATCCACCGCGGGCGGGTGCGTAAGCGCAAGCTCCATCACCGCGCAAATAGGCGCCTCCGCCGCCGCCGGCGAGGCCCTGACCACCGGAGAGGTAGAAGAAGATCCTGACCGCCAGCTCCTGTCGACCGTGAGATAGAAGATCCTGTGTACCGCCATGAGGTAGAAGATGCTGACGAGTGGGGTCTACTTGTCAGTGAGAGGGGGAGAGAGTTATGTGGGGTGGCTTGTGAATGACATGTGGGGTCCGCTCGTGAGTGTTTCCCAAAAGCCACAGCAGTTCCACCAAACGGCTTTCAGCTTTCTCATAGCTCACATCCCACAACAGTTTTTTCACAGCCCATAGCCCACAGCTACTTCTCCAAAAGCCACGGCTCAACCAAATACACCTGAAGTCTGCAAGACGACGAAAGGACTCTAATGAAGTCTACTTCACCAACAATGTAATAGGCAATTGTTCATCGTTGCCACTAATTAACTTCATGGTGTAAGTATCAATAGTTCGCACTCTATAGCGAACCCATAACATGCAAACCTAATAAATATGTACTATTAGCATTACATGTTTAGAGTGTTTGTTCAAATTGGCAAAAAAACATGTATTATTATCATTACATTGTTCAAAGTGTTTGTCCAAATTGGCAAACCCAATAAACATGTAATGTTATTATCACAACCTTTTTATTGCAATTACTTTGTTACTTGCAATTTTCATTTCATGTTAAGCCCATTTATGCTTTATTTAAAGCTCATAGTGCTTACATTTTTAATGCAAAATCGATTAAGTGTATTACCTCATTATTTGTATAACAAATGTTCCACATTATATGTTGGCCATACACAAGGTAGCACCATAGTTGCTACTGCCGAATCTACACTAAGTTCTAACTTAGTGATTATCCTTAACGTGCATACCCAGCATCACAAATTGGAACATATGGTCTACATTTTTTCACAAGATGACTACCATTAATTCACATCCTATTGGCCTTACACAAGATAGTACCAAGTTACTATTATGGGATCTACACTAAGTCCATAACTTAGTGACTATCCTCAACATGCGTACCCAATTCGTTTGTGAATTACCTAAGGTCTACATCAACTTTTGGTGATTACCTTAAGATGTGTTTATACAAATTGCATACACCATTTGGCACCTACTATTC
>JAHUYU010001055.1:0-16140 GCA_030439765.1 Tripidium arundinaceum | reverse complement strand
GGTTATGGTTGAGTAGAAATGATATCGTGTTTAATAGACCAAAGGCTATTTTTTTTTTCTACAGGTAATTTTAATTTTTAGTGGAACGTATTGGAGTCGCCAAAAAAAGGATAGAGAACTAAGTTCTCCATCTCTTTTGTCTTTTGTTGCGGATCATTGTTTTGATCGTTTGAACCAGATTATGTCCCTAGCGGTATTTGGTCTAAATGTCTCACTACTACAGATTCAGTCATCAGTGCCGGCCACATCACTGCCGAAATTAAGACAACTGGCAGTGATGACCCTTCACTGCCGGTTCTAGGCTCTGACAACCAGAAAATAATTGGGGGGTGCGAGAACCGGTAGTGATGACAACTATCACTGCCGGTTTGTGCCTCCCGCCGGCAGTGATGACAACTCCACTTATCACTGCCGGTTCAAGCCAAGAACCGACAGTGATTTGATTCTATCACTGTCGGTTCTAGGATAGAACCGACAATGATGAGCCTGACAGCACAAAAAGGTTGTAGCCATCATCTTCTTCCTCCACTCTTTTATCCCGAGAACAGAGGCGCGCGTTTGGGCCACTCCCTCCAATGTTGCGGTCGCCCAAATCCGTGAAGCTACCACTTGGATTTGGAAGAATGGCTTGATCTTTTTGCTTTAAGGTTAGTAACCAGCCCCCATTCCTTCGATTTTGTTGCTTAATTAGCTTTGTTTTGATGGCTATAATGCTTGATTCTCATTCTTATTTCTCCATTCTTCTATAGAGCACTTTTCTAATTCATGGCTATAATGCATTGTTAGTATGTGATGTTATAATTGGTTCTTAGGAGTAGAGTAGATTCTTTTACAATGTTAATGAGCAAATTGACCCATGTGTCACCAAACAATGCATTGTTTGGAGCAGTAGAGGCGGATCTACAGGGGGCTGGGTAGGCTCCAGCCCCCTAATGACTTGATTTACTACTAGAAACACTGTAGCAAAAATCTCAAATCACCATTAAATCTTTATGCAAATCAACATCTCCATTGTTTTTAGCCCCCCCCCTGATTATCATCCTGCATCCGCCACTGGCCTTGGAGCGCGCCAGCGCCTTATATAACCCACGCATCACTGCCGAGTGGTTATTAGAACCGGCAGTGATGTCCCATATCACTGCCGGTTCTAATAACCACCCGGCAGTGATGTCCCATATCACTGCCGGTTCTAATAACCATCCGACAGTGATGTACCATATCACTGCCGGTTATAATAACCACCCGGTAGTGATGTCCCATATCACTGCCGGTTCTAATAACCACCCGGCAGTGATATGGGACATCACTGCCGGGTGGTTATTAGAACCGGCAGTGATATTGATTCAAACAACCTTGGACGGAGAAATTTAAAATTCATAAATTTGAACCATCCAAACTATCTCAAATGGAAAGTTGACCAAAACAACAATTGTAGATCTCGATGAGTTGAACAAACTTGGTATTCAAAACTTTTCAATTTGAAGTCATTTAGAGTTCATAATACTAGAGTCAAAGTGTTATTTTTTCATTTGACCAAATTTGACTTGGTCAAACTTGCTCAAATGAGACACTAAATGACCTCAGATGAAAACACTCTGAATACCAAGTTTGATCATCTCAGCAAGATCTACAATTGTTACATAGCTCATTTTCCCATTTGAGAAAGTTTTATCAAACACTAGTCACAAATTCTTAAATCTCATATATACTTTTCTAAAACTATGTCACACACTTGTGAAATTTGAACTACATTTTGTTCAAACTTTCTCAAATGAAAAATGGCCTATATAAGGATTGTAGATCTTGATGAGCTAAACAAACTTGGCATTCAAAACTTTTCAATTTAAGACAATCTAGGGTTCCGAAAACTAGTTTGTAGGCGTCGAAATTTAAAAATCATAAATTTGAACCGTCCAAACTATCTCAAATGGAAAGTTGACCAATCTAACAATTGTATATCTTGATGAGTTGAACAAACTTGGTATTCAAAACTTTTCAATTTGAAGTCATTTAGAGTTCATAATACTAGAGTCAAAGTGTTGTTTTTTCATTTGACCAAATTTGACTTGGTCAAACTTGCTCAAATGAGAAACTAAATGACTTCAGATGAAAAAACTCTGAATACCAAGTTTGATCATCTCAGCAAGATATACAATTGTTACATAGCTTATTTTCCCATTTGAGAAAGTTTTATCAAACACTAGTCACAAATTCTTGAATCTCATACAGACTTTCTAAAACTATGTCACACACTTGTGAAATTTGAACTACATTTTGTTCAAACTTTCTCAAATGAAAAAATGACCTATATAAGGATTGTAGATCTTGACGAGCTGAACAAACTTGGTATTCAAAACTTTTCAATTTGAAGTCATTTAGAGTTCATAATACTAGAGTCAAAGTGTTGTTTTTTTATTTGACCAAATTTGACTTGGTCAAACTTGCTCAAATGAGACACTAAATGACCTCAGATGAAAAAACTCTGAATACCAAGTTTGATCATCTCAGCAAGATCTACAATTGTTACATAGCTCATTTTCCCATTTGAGAAAGTTTTATCAAACACTAGTCACATATCACTGCCGGTTCTAATAACCACCCGGTAGTGATGTCCCATATCACTGCCGGTTCTAATAACCACCCGGCAGTGATATGGGACATTACTGCCGGGTGGTTATTAGAACTGGCAGTGATATTGATTATTTTTAAATATTTTGGGTCCCCAATTGATCTCAAATGGAAAAGTTGTAAACAACAAAGTTGTGGAACTCATGAATGTCTACAACTTTTATTTTAGTCATTTCTCAATTTGAGAAAGTTTTATTAGGCATGTCTCATAAAGTGCTCTGTCTCACACAAAGTTATGTCACTTTGTTGGAAACATGGCATCCGTTATATCAACAAAGTTCCAAAATAATAGTGGTAGAACTCATCAATCTCTACAACTCCATATGATCTCAAATTCGATGCAAATTACTAAAACAACATTTCATTAAGGATTACATAGTTTATGATATTCTAACTATGATGGCCTCATCGTGATCACTCCGGAGGTAAGCAGGTTCGTCACCCTCTTCAAGGATAGGTAGGGTAATGTCTGCCCCAAAAGGAGCCATTTCTTGATAACCTTTGTACTCTTCTTCGTCCGTCACTCCTTCAACACCGACAATGATGGGTTCACTACCGTTGATCTATCCAAGACCGCATACAGAGATGACCCCTTCGTCCTTGCAAAGGATGTTTTTCAAATCTTCTATGCAAGGGATAACAATACAAAGGGAAGACTACAAGTCAGTCATGCATGGCAAAAGGAAGATTGTCGGTGTTGAAGGAGTGACGGACGAAGAAGAGTACAAAGGTTATCAAGAAATGGCTCCTTTTGGGGCAGACATTACCCTACCTATCCTTGAAGAGGGTGACGAACCTGCTTACCTCCGGAGTGATCACGATGAGGCCATCATAGTTAGAATATCATAAACTATGTAATCCTTAATGAAATGTTGTTTTAGTAATTTGCATCGAATTTGAGATCATATGGAGTTGTAGAGATTGATGAGTTCTACCACTATTATTTTGGAACTTTGTTGATATAACGGATGCCATGTTTCCAACAAAGTGACATAACTTTGTGTGAGACAGAGCACTTTATGAGACATGCCTAATAAAACTTTCTCAAATTGAGAAATGACTAAAATAAAAGTTGTAGACATTCATGAGTTCCACAACTTTGTTGTTTACAACTTTTCCATTTGAGATCAATTGGGGACCCAAAATATTTAAAAATAATCAATATCACTGCCAGTTCTAATAACCACCCGGCAGTAATGTCCCATATCACTGCCGGGTGGTTATTAGAACCGGCAGTGATATGGGACATCACTACCGGGTGGTTATTAGAACCGGCAGTGATATGTGACTAGTGTTTGATAAAACTTTCTCAAATGGGAAAATGAGCTATGTAACAATTGTAGATCTTGCTGAGATGATCAAACTTGGTATTCAGAGTTTTTTCATCTGAGGTCATTTAGTGTCTCATTTGAGCAAGTTTGACCAAGTCAAATTTGGTCAAATAAAAAAACAACACTTTGACTCTAGTATTATGAACTCTAAATGACTTCAAATTGAAAAGTTTTGAATACCAAGTTTGTTCAGCTCGTCAAGATCTACAATCCTTATATAGGTCATTTTTTCATTTGAGAAAGTTTGAACAAAATGTAGTTCAAATTTCACAAGTGTGTGACATAGTTTTAGAAAGTCTGTATGAGATTCAAGAATTTGTGACTAGTGTTTGATAAAACTTTCTCAAATGGGAAAATAAGCTATGTAACAATTGTATATCTTGCTGAGATGATCAAACTTGGTATTCAGAGTTTTTTCATCTGAAGTCATTTAGTTTCTCATTTGAGCAAGTTTGACCAAGTCAAATTTGGTCAAATGAAAAAACAACACTTTGACTCTAGTATTATGAACTCTAAATGACTTCAAATTGAAAAGTTTTGAATACCAAGTTTGTTCAACTCATCAAGATATACAATTGTTAGATTGGTCAACTTTCCATTTGAGATAGTTTGGACGGTTCAAATTTATGATTTTTAAATTTCGACGCCTACAAACTAGTTTTCGGAACCCTAGATTGTCTTAAATTGAAAAGTTTTGAATGCCAAGTTTGTTTAGCTCATCAAGATCTACAATCCTTATATAGGCCATTTTTCATTTGAGAAAGTTTGAACAAAATGTAGTTCAAATTTCACAAGTGTGTGACATAGTTTTAGAAAAGTATATATGAGATTTAAGAATTTGTGACTAGTGTTTGATAAAACTTTCTCAAATGGGAAAATGAGCTATGTAACAATTGTAGATCTTGCTGAGATGATCAAACTTGGTATTCAGAGTGTTTTCATCTGAGGTCATTTAGTGTCTCATTTGAGCAAGTTTGACCAAGTCAAATTTGGTCAAATGAAAAAATAACACTTTGACTCTAGTATTATGAACTCTAAATGACTTCAAATTGAAAAGTTTTGAATACCAAGTTTGTTCAACTCATCGAGATCTACAATTGTTGTTTTGGTCAACTTTCCATTTGAGATAGTTTGGATGGTTCAAATTTATGAATTTTAAATTTCTCCGTCCAAGGTTGTTTGAATCAATATCACTGCCGGTTCTAATAACCACCCGGCAGTGATGTCCCATATCACTGCCGGGTGGTTATTAGAACCGGCAGTGATATGGGACATCACTACCGGGTGGTTATTATAACCGGCAGTGATATGGTACATCACTGTCGGATGGTTATTAGAACCGGCAGTGATATGGGACATCACTGCCGGGTGGTTATTAGAACCGGCAGTGATATGGGACATCACTGCCGGTTCTAATAACCACTCGGCAGTGATGCGTGGGTTATATAAGGCGCTGGCGCGCTCCAAGGCCAGTGGCGGATGCAGGATGATAATCAGGGGGGGGCTAAAAACAATGGAGATGTTGATTTGCATAAAGATTTAATGGTGATTTGAGATTTTTGCTACAGTGTTTCTAGTAGTAAATCAAGTCATTAGGGGGCTGGAGCCTACCCAGCCCCCTGTAGATCCGCCTCTACTGCTCCAAACAATGCATTGTTTGGTGACACATGGGTCAATTTGCTCATTAACATTGTAAAAGAATCTACTCTACTCCTAAGAACCAATTATAACATCACATACTAACAATGCATTATAGCCATGAATTAGAAAAGTGCTCTATAGAAGAATGGAGAAATAAGAATGAGAATCAAGCATTATAGCCATCAAAACAAAGCTAATTAAGCAACAAAATCGAAGGAATGGGGGCTGGTTACTAACCTTAAAGCAAAAAGATCAAGCCATTCTTCCAAATCCAAGTGGTAGCTTCACGGATTTGGGCGACCGCAACATTGGAGGGAGTGGCCCAAACGCGCGCCTCTGTTCTCGGGATAAAAGAGTGGAGGAAGAAGATGATGGCTACAACCTTTTTGTGCTGTCAGGCTCATCATTGTCGGTTCTATCCTAGAACCGACAGTGATAGAATCAAATCACTGTCGGTTCTTGGCTTGAACCGGCAGTGATAAGTGGAGTTGTCATCACTGCCGGCGGGAGGCACAAACCGGCAGTGATAGTTGTCATCACTACCGGTTCTCGCACCCCCCAATTATTTTCTGGTTGTCAGAGCCTAGAACCGGCAGTGAAGGGTCATCACTGCCAGTTGTCTTAATTTCGGCAGTGATGTGGCCGGCACTGATGACTGAATCTGTAGTAGTGAGACATTTAGACCAAATACCGCTAGGGACATAATCTGGTTCAAACGATCAAAACAATGATCCGCAACAAAAGACAAAAGAGATGGAGAACTTAGTTCTCTATCCTTTTTTTGGCGACTCCAATACGTTCCACTAAAAATTAAAATTACCTGTAGAAAAAAAAAATAGCCTTTGGTCTATTAAACACGATATCATTTCTACTCAACCATAACTCCAAGCACATCACTCCACTTCCACTAATACTTTGGTACGTCTTTTAAGACGGAGAGAAAAAGTTGCATTGCTTTTTTCCGTTGAGGGAGTGCCATACCCATTTTTAAGGAACAAATGAAATGTATAATCTAATGTGCGCCCAGAGATTAATTACACATAAGATGACAAATATAAATAGTATCATCACAAATGTTTATTAGATAATGAATAATATCACAGAGTCTTCACGTAATTAAGCGAAAACATAAGATAACTCTTGTGGTAGCTAGCTCCATAGCACAGGCACATCAACTGGTTGACCACAAGTCTAGTACTCCTCAGGGAAGTACTAGTAGTAATCACTATTCGAACATTCTGGAGTCCAACCTGAGGTGTGGGGGAATGCAAGGGTGAGCACAAAGGTACTCAACAAGTGTAACATGGGGTTCATGAAGCTCAAAAGGGATAGACACAGGTTTAACTGCATGTAGCTTTTAGTTGGTCATATTTTAAGCAATTGAGTAGCAACAAGTTGTTGGTGTTCCCATAATAAACATATGATCATGTAAAGAGAATAATACATAGCAAGAACAAGTAAATTAATAGTTATCTCTATTCCGTAAGGGTCCAAGGCCGCTCGTGTCCATGAGCACGGCTGATATACCAGTTTTACACTCTGTAGAGGTTGTACACTTTCACTGTGAGTTGTGATCCCTAAAAGTCTAAGGTCATGACTCCCCATTGGACGGTTAAGTTTCACTATGAAGTCTTTTCAAGGTTTGTCTAACAAGTTAGGGCCGCTAGGTTTCTGTGCCCTGCAAATGTAGAGCTTCCCCTTCCGTATGGCACAATGACATGCAGTCTATACTCATAAGGACAGAAGTCGCACTACACCTAACCCGGAACACACCCCTTTTGCGCCATAAAGGTAACCACTAACAAGCTATAGAAGGTCCTCTTATATGACTAAAGCTAGAGCCATATAGCCCTCACAGCTGTACTGTAAGTTCCGGATGTTTGCTTACAGATAAGTCCTTACGGAGAGGAATCTAGAGAAAACTCTAGCCCTCTTGTTCCCTGTTGCTAAAAATCATCTTTTAGTGTTATTGCATATATTATTAGTCAAATTACAAGATCATTGTTTATGTGAGTACTAGCAAACTACCCAAAGCTATAACCATAAGATTCAAGGAACAAGATCAATACTAAGGCATCCTTAACGAGGAGACACATGCATAATGAATGAAGTAAATTAAGGTGAATCGGTAACAAGGATAATCCCATGCTATACTTGCCTTGATCTAGCTGATCCTGTTGATCAGGTTCGTAACAATACTCTTGATCACCAACGAACTGCTCACCGTCTATTCTCGATTAACACATCAACAACAATCATTCAAGAGCAATCATGCAAAGCAAACAAAGCTACAATTAGAATAGTACACCAACAGTAGTAAAATAAGATGAAAAGTTTGTAAAATGATTCTACATCTCACTAGGATCACACAGACGTGAATTGCACGTAAATCGGAGCTAAAACAGAAAAGTTATGATTTAAACAAGATTTACTTTATTAAAGTAGTAGATTAAATCTAATCTCAAAATTTAAAAGTTGAAAACCTACTAAACAGTAGCACTAACATGTAGATTATGCAATTATGAACCTAACGCAACTTGAATGGGTCAAATCGGAGTTAAAACAGAGATTTTATAAGCAATTTAAGACAGTGGCAAACTTGTAATTAAGCAGATCTAAATATGAATTAAAATAAATAGAAATTTGGGTTTTTAAAATCTGGCCAGGGACCGCGAGTTAGGATAGAAGAAAAATGGGGGCCTCTTTAGAAACTTTGATAGCCGAAGGGGTATCAAGTGTTTTGGGCCGTTGGATTCAATCTAAACGGTCCAGATTAGATATGAGGGAGAGTGAGGGGAGCGGCCGGCCATCAACAGTGCCAGCACGGCGGTGACTTTGCCAGCGGCGAGCAATTGCTCACCGGCGTCGAGCAATTGTGCGACTCAGGCCACTGTTCGACAAATCGAAAGCACAGGGACGAAGAAGATGACTTGGCGAACTCACTTAGATGGATCGGGCGATGGAAATTGGATGAAGACGTCATGCGGCTCCCAATGGCGGACGATAAGCTCCTATACACGACGGTGATGCTCAATTACATAACCAAATTGAAAAAGGAGGAGAAGGGGCTCGACAACTTCCAAACAGCAACCCAAAGCGCTTCGGTAGCTTATGGAGATGATGACGCGGTGGAATCGACGATTTGCTTGGTGGCGGTGGATTAGGGCTTGCTGCGGCTCGAATTGAGGGCGGCTGCTTTGGGTTAGGGTTGTGGACAGAGAGGCAGAGCACGCGGCTATTTATGAGAGAACACGAACTTGCGAATCAAGGCAAAGGTGTTGGGTCGGAGACGAACTCGACCGAGATGGAGTCATGCTTGGTGACGAGCAAGAGGAGGAAGACACCGCTTACAGGCGGCCCCCATGTGGCAGTGAGAGAAAATGCGGGACCAAGCTGTCATTGGAACAGAGTGGGAAGAGGAGCAAAGGGCCTACGGCCTTGTTAGCTGGGCCAGCCCGTTGCGCGGAGTGCGGACAAGAGAAGCTAGGCTCGCTAGCTTCAGGCCGAATAAGAAAAGAGGGGCTGGGCCAAGGAGGGAGGAGAGAGCTGCGGCTGGGCTGCTGGGTGATGAGGCCGAGTGGGCCAGCGGCTTGTGAAGCGGGCCAAATGCAAAGGAGGGGGCAGCAGGCCTTCGGGCCAGAGCAGAGAAAAGGGAACATTTCCTTTTCCTTTTTCATTTCTAACTTTCCAAATGCATTTTCAAATATAGATTTGAATAGAATTTGAATTCTCTTTTGAAATTCTCAAACAACATTCAATACAAAACAAAATATGCAACAGCATGTATGAGCAAGCATGTGTCTAACCTTATAGTTGATTTTAATTTCATGAAAATTATTATTTCTCTAGGTTAAAATGCTCACAAAATTGCGTAAATAAATCAAATTCTCCTATTTTAAAATAATGCTAATTTTAGGGTGTTACAATTCTACACCCCTTAAGATGAATCTCGTCCCGAGATTCGGACGATGCTTACTCAAACAACTGTGGGTATGCTTTTCTTAAATCTTCATCTCTTTCCCATGTAGCCTCTGCTTCTGAATACCGGCTCCATTGAACTTTACACATCTTTATAACTCGGCTCCAAGTAACTCTTTCCATTGTCTCCAAGATCTTTACTGGATACTCCTCATAGGTGAGATTTTCCTTAATCGTGAGCTCTTCTAATGGTATATGTTCCTCCAGTACACACAAACATTTCTTTAACTGAGACACATGGAACACATCATGCACACCTGCTAAGCTCTCAGGCTGTTCCAATTGATATGCCACTTCACCACGTCTCTCTAAGATCTTAAAAGGACCGACATACCTCGGGGCTAACTTTCCTTTTTGGTTGAACCTTTTCACACCTCTCATAGGTGATACTTTTAGGTAGACATAATCTCCTACTTCAAAAGTCAATTCTCTCCGTCGAGTATCGGCATAACTTTTCTGTCGTGACTGAGCTGCTTTCAAATCGTTTCTAATCATTCTTACTTGTTTCTCAGCATTCTTAAGCACATCGGGACTGAACACTTGACTTTCTCCTGTCTAATTCCAGAACAACAGAGTTCTACACTTCTGACCATACAGAGCTTCAAAAGGTGCCATCTATAGACTTTTCTGATAACTATTATTGTAGGAAAACTCTGCATATGGCAAACTCTTATCCCAACTAGTACCATACTGCAAAGCACAAGCTCACAACATGTCTTCCAATATCTGATTAATCCTTTTAGTTTGCCCATCCGTCTGAGGATGATATGCTGTGCTAAAATTCAGCTTAGTTCCTAATGACTCTTGTACTTTCTGCCAGTAATATGATGTGAATTGAGTACCTCGATCTGACACTATCTTCTTTGGAACTCCGTGCAAACTTACTATCCTTTCCATATACAATTCAGCCAACTTTGCACTAGAATACGTTGTTTTGACCGATATAAAGTGAGCAACTTTAGTCAAACGATCCACTATCACCCATATTGAATCAAAACCTCTAAGTGCATGGTAACCTTACTATGAAGTCCATACCAACTTCTTCCCACTTTCACTTAGGTATCTGCATCGGTTGCAACAATCCTGCAGGCCTCTGATGTTCAGCTTTAACCCTCTGACATGTATCACATAGTGCAACATACTCTGCAACATCTCTTTTCAACCCATAAAACCAATACTTCTCTTTCAAATCCATATACATCTTGGTACTTCTAGGATGAATAGAGTAAGCAGACTCATGAGCTTCATGTAGAATTGCTTCTCTTATAGCTTTGTCCTCAGGCACACATAATTGTTTCCCAAACCATAGAGTTCCTTTATCATCTAAACGAAATCTAGGTGCCTTGCCTTTTGGTATATTCTCAACTATTTACTTTATTTTGTCATCTATCAACTGACCCTTGCGTATCTCTTGCTCCAATATAGGCTCTATCACCAATTCCACTGCATAAAGGGCAATACCCAAGTTTAAATGCTCAATCTTAGCACACAACTCATTTTACATAGGCATTACTTGTACCTCATTAGCATAGCTCTTTCTACTAAGAGCATCAGCAACACCATTAGCCTTTTCTGGATGATAATGTACCTCCAAATCATAATCCTTAATCAACTCTAACCATTGACGTTGTCTCAAGTTCAGATCTGACTAGGTGAAAATATACTTCAAGCTCTTATGATCAGTGTAAATATCACTCTTATGCCCAATCAAGTAATGCCTCCATATTTTCAAAGCATGCACCACTGCTGCTAACTCCAAGTCATGAGTAGGGTAATTTAACTCATGCTTTCTCAACTGTCGAGATGCATAGGCCACTACTTTGCCTTCTTGCATAAGCACACAACCAAGACCCAAACGAGATGCATCACAATAGATAGAGAAGTTCTTACTCAAATCTGGCAAAACTAACACCGGGGTTGTTGTTAATCTTTTCTTTAGTTCCTCAAAATTAACCTGACACTTATCAAACCACACAAACTTAGCATTCTTTTCTAACAATGCTATCATTGGCTTAGCAAGCTTAGAAAACCCTTCAATGAATCTTCTATAATATCTAGCCAATCCCAAAAAAACTATGAATTTCTCCCACATCGGTTGGTGGCTTCCAATTCAACACATCCTTTACCTTGCTAGGATCCACTGAAATTTCACCATTAGAGACTACATGACCTGGAAAGGCAACTTCCTTCAACCAGAACTCACACTTACTACGCTTAGCATAGAGCTTATGCTCTCTGAGCTTCTGCAAGACCAACCTTAAATGTTTAGCATGTTCTTCCTTAGTCTTGGAGTATACCAATATATCATCAATGAATACTACTACAAACTTATCGAGATACTCCATGAATACCTTATTCATCAAGTACATAAAGTATGCAGGAGCATTAGTTAAGACAAAAGACATCATTGTATACTCATACAAGCCATACCGTGTTGTGAATGTTGTCTTTGGTATATCAATAGCACAAATCTTCAATTGATGATAACCAGAGCGAAGATCAATCTTAGAAAACACACAAGCACCTCTCAACTGGTCAAACAAGTCATCAATCCTAGGCAGTGGATACTTATTCTTAATAGTTACCTCGTTGAATTGGAAGCCACCAACCGATGTGGGAGAAATTCATAGTTTTTTTGGGATTGGCTAGATATTATAGAAGATTCATTGAAGGGTTTTCTAAGCTTGCTAAGCCAATGATAGCATTGTTAGAAAAGAATGCTAAGTTTGTGTGGTTTGATAAGTGTCAGGTTAATTTTGAGGAACTAAAGAAAAGATTAACAACAACCCCGGTGTTAGTTTTGCCAGATTTGAGTAAGAACTTCTCTATCTATTGTGATGCATCTCGTTTGGGTCTTGGTTGTGTGCTTATGCAAGAAGGCAAAGTAGTGGCCTATGCATCTCGACAGTTGAGAAAGCATGAGTTAAATTACCCTACTCATGACTTGGAGTTAGCAGCAGTGGTGCATGCTTTGAAAATATGGAGGCATTACTTGATTGGGCATAAGAGTGATATTTACACTGATCATAAGAGCTTGAAGTATATTTTCACCTAGTCAGATCTGAACTTGAGACAACGTCAATGGTTAGAGTTGATTAAGGATTATGATTTGGAGGTACATTATCATCCAGAAAAGGCTAATGGTGTTGCTGATGCTCTTAGTAGAAAGAGCTATGCTAATGAGGTACAAGTAATGCCTATGTAAAATGAGTTGTGTGCTAAGATTGAGCATTTAAACTTGGGTATTGCCCTTTATGCAGTGGAATTGGTGATAGAGCCTATATTGGAGCAAGAGATACGCAAGGGTCAGTTGATAGATGACAAAATAAAGTAAATAGTTGAGAATATACCAAAAGGCAAGGCACCTAGATTTCGTTTAGATGATAAAGGAACTCTATGGTTTGGGAAACAATTATGTGTGCCTGAGGACAAAGCTATAAGAGAAGCAATTCTACATGAAGCTCATGAGTCTGCTTACTCTATTCATCCTAGAAGTACCAAGATGTATATGGATTTGAAAGAGAAGTATTGGTTTTATGGGTTGTATGAGTATACAATGATGTCTTTTGTCTTAACTAATGCTCCTGCATACTTTATGTACTTGATGAATAAGGTATTCATGGAGTATCTCGATAAGTTTGTAGTAGTATTCATTGATGATATATTGGTATACTCCAAGACTAAGGAAGAACATGCTAAACATTTAAGGTTGGTCTTGCAGAAGCTCAGAGAGCATAAGCTCTATGCTAAGCGTAGTAAGTGTGAGTTCTGGTTGAAGGAAGTTGCCTTTCCAGGTCATGTAGTCTCTAATGGTGAAATTTCAGTGGATCCTAGCAAGGTAAAGGATGTGTTGAATTGGAAGCCACCAACCGATGTGGGAGAAATTCATAGTTTTTTTGGGATTGGCTAGATATTATAGAAGATTCATTGAAGGGTTTTCTAAGCTTGCTAAGCCAATGATAGCATTGTTAGAAAAGAATGCTAAGTTTGTGTGGTTTGATAAGTGTCAGGTTAATTTTGAGGAACTAAAGAAAAGATTAACAACAACCCCGGTGTTAGTTTTGCCAGATTTGAGTAAGAACTTCTCTATCTATTGTGATGCATCTCGTTTGGGTCTTGGTTGTGTGCTTATGCAAGAAGGCAAAGTAGTGGCCTATGCATCTCGACAGTTGAGAAAGCATGAGTTAAATTACCCTACTCATGACTTGGAGTTAGCAGCAGTGGTGCATGCTTTGAAAATATGGAGGCATTACTTGATTGGGCATAAGAGTGATATTTACACTGATCATAAGAGCTTGAAGTATATTTTCACCTAGTCAGATCTGAACTTGAGACAACGTCAATGGTTAGAGTTGATTAAGGATTATGATTTGGAGGTACATTATCATCCAGAAAAGGCTAATGGTGTTGCTGATGCTCTTAGTAGAAAGAGCTATGCTAATGAGGTACAAGTAATGCCTATGTAAAATGAGTTGTGTGCTAAGATTGAGCATTTAAACTTGGGTATTGCCCTTTATGCAGTGGAATTGGTGATAGAGCCTATATTGGAGCAAGAGATACGCAAGGGTCAGTTGATAGATGACAAAATAAAGTAAATAGTTGAGAATATACCAAAAGGCAAGGCACCTAGATTTCGTTTAGATGATAAAGGAACTCTATGGTTTGGGAAACAATTATGTGTGCCTGAGGACAAAGCTATAAGAGAAGCAATTCTACATGAAGCTCATGAGTCTGCTTACTCTATTCATCCTAGAAGTACCAAGATGTATATGGATTTGAAAGAGAAGTATTGGTTTTATGGGTTGAAAAGAGATGTTGCAGAGTATGTTGCACTATGTGATACATGTCAGAGGGTTAAAGCTGAACATCAGAGGCCTGCAGGATTGTTGCAACCGATGCAGATACCTAAGTGAAAGTGGGAAGAAGTTGGTATGGACTTCATAGTAAGGTTACCATGCACTTAGAGGTTTTGATTCAATATGGGTGATAGTGGATCGTTTGACTAAAGTTGCTCACTTTATATCGGTCAAAACAACGTATTCTAGTGCAAAGTTGGCTGAATTGTATATGGAAAGGATAGTAAGTTTGCACGGAGTTCCAAAGAAGATAGTGTCAGATCGAGGTACTCAATTCACATCATATTACTGGCAGAAAGTACAAGAGTCATTAGGAACTAAGCTGAATTTTAGCACAGCATATCATCCTCAGACGGATGGGCAAACTAAAAGGATTAATCAGATATTGGAAGACATGTTGTGAGCTTGTGCTTTGCAGTATGGTACTAGTTGGGATAAGAGTTTGCCATATGCAGAGTTTTCCTACAATAATAGTTATCAGAAAAGTCTATAGATGGCACCTTTTGAAGCTCTGTATGGTCAGAAGTGTAGAACTCTGTTGTTCTGGAATTAGACAGGAGAAAGTCAAGTGTTCAGTCCCGATGTGCTTAAGAATGCTGAGAAACAAGTAAGAATGATTAGAAACGATTTGAAAGCAGCTCAGTCACGACAGAAAAGTTATGCCGATACTCGACGGAGAGAATTGACTTTTGAAGTAGGAGATTATGTCTACCTAAAAGTATCACCTATGAGAGGTGTGAAAAGGTTCAACCAAAAAGGAAAGTTAGCCCCGAGGTATGTCGGTCCTTTTAAGATCTTAGAGAGACGTGGTGAAGTGGCATATCAATTGGAACAGCCTGAGAGCTTAGCAGGTGTGCATGATGTGTTCCATGTGTCTCAGTTAAAGAAATGTTTGTGTGTACTGGAGGAACATATACCATTAGAAGAGCTCACGATTAAGGAAAATCTCACCTATGAGGAGTATCCAGTAAAGATCTTGGAGACAATGGAAAGAGTTACTTGGAGCCGAGTTATAAAGATGTGTAAAGTTCAATGGAGCCGGTATTCAGAAGCAGAGGCTACATGGGAAAGAGATGAAGATTTAAGAAAAGCATACCCACAGTTGTTTGAGTAAGCATCGTCCGAATCTCGGGACGAGATTCATCTTAAGGGGTGTAGAATTGTAACACCCTAAAATTAGCATTATTTTAAAATAGGAGAATTTGATTTATTTACGCAATTTTGTGAGCATTTTAACCTAGAGAAATAATAATTTTCATGAAATTAAAATCAACTATAAGGTTAGACACATGCTTGCTCATACATGCTGTTGCATATTTTGTTTTGTATTGAATGTTGTTTGAGAATTTCAAAAGAGAATTCAAATTCTATTCAAATCTATATTTGAAAATGCATTTGGAAAGTTAGAAATGAAAAAGGAAAAGGAAATGTTCCCTTTTCTCTGCTCTGGCCCGAAGGCCTGCTGCCCCCTCCTTTGCATTTGGCCCGCTTCACAAGCCGCTGGCCCACTCGGCCTCATCACCCAGCAGCCCAGCCGCAGCTCTCTCCTCCCTCCTTGGCCCAGCCCCTCTTTTCTTATTCGGCCTGAAGCTAGCGAGCCTAGCTTCTCTTGTCCGCACTCCGCGCAACGGGCTGGCCCAGCTAACAAGGCCGTAGGCCCTTTGCTCCTCTTCCCACTCTGTTCCAATGACAGCTTGGTCCCGCAT
>JAHUYU010003437.1:0-12739 GCA_030439765.1 Tripidium arundinaceum | reverse complement strand
GGTTCCTGTCGTCTTGCCGTCTCCGTTCAGCGTCGCTTCCTCCGCTCCGATGACCGCCGCCTCCTTCGACAGCGCCTTGATTTGGTCCAGTCGCCGTATTAACTTCTGTCAACACCGTCCTATCAACACGCACCAGCGTGTACAGCTACACAGCAGGAGGCGAATGGCGCGTCGTATGCAAACAATGCTTAGTAGCACTGGGAATGGGCGGATCCTACACATGATATGGATTTACATATACAGGAGAAACGGAAAGACCACTATATAATCCCATATTCTCAAGCACGACGACGAACTGCTCAAACCATCAAGCAGACCAGAGCACAGGAAATACGAAAAAACAGAGTGAGAGGGAGCTTCAGGCAAGCAAAGATGATCACTGCCGGGGCTTTAGCGGCCACTAAACCCACTATGCGGTGTTCCTTCTGGTCGCGCTCTCTGCTTCCCACATGGCGTCCGCTCTCCGCCCCAGCGCGTGCCACCACAGCGGGTACCTCTCAGGCCAATCCGACAACTATGAGAAGAGCAACGACCTATACTACTGTGAGGACGGCAAGATGTGGCCACGGTATCGTCGCCCGGTCATGGCTAGCACCAAGGCAGTGCTGACGCTCAACAATTTCGAGAAGGGTAAGGATGGCGACGGCGCGTCTGAGTGCGACAACGCATATCACAATGATGAGGAGAAGGCAGTCACGCTCTCCACGGGATGATTCAGCAACATGGCACGCCGTAGGCACCACACTAAGATCTCTGTAACAGTGACTCAGTGTACGCTAAGATGGTGGACAAGTGCAACTCCGTGCATGGCTGTCACGAGGACCACAATTTCAAGCCACCATGTGACAACAACATCGTCGATGCCTTGGCAGCGGTAGGGCTCGACCAGAACGCCGGGAGGGTGGACATCACCTGGTCCAAGGACTAGGAGTCAGTGAGAGGCAATTTGGCGCTCTCATGCCGTCTCTAGGTGAATGGTGATTCGGTAGACGTATAGGTCGCCTCTCTAGTGTACTGTTTGTATAGTATGTCATTACTGCATATGGAATAATTAGTGCATATGAAGCTAGCAATGCGCGTCACACCAGTATTACAGAGCTTAACATCACGGATGGTGTGAATCGTGACGTACTAAGCATGTGCCAGTATAACCTAATACCTATATATAGTATAAATATCACAGAGCATATATGCCAAAGGGCAGTTCAATTCCACATTAAGTCTAACGTTCAGTTCTTGGGACTGAAATATTCCACAGAAAGCTCACAGAGCAGGTCAGAACTGTGAAATATTAAGCAGAATTACACTCAGCCGAATTTAAGTCTTGTAGCAATTTCAGTATTAAGCATGTAATTAGCGCATTAGCAATTTCAACAGAAGAATAGATTTGGAATCGAATAAGACATGATGATAATTAGCTAATGTGGCTGCTTGATGGGTTCCGTTAGTGTTACACACATAGTACTATTATGAGGCTGTTTCTTCAGCTTTGAACCAATCCCAGCTATCTCATACCTCACACCGCTTCTACAAGCCTTTCCCGAACTGAATTCTGATCTGTTATAGGTTCAATGCTGCAAATGAAAAGAAAATATATCTCAGTATTTCGTGAAAATCTAAAAAAAGGATGCTTGCTAGTATTACCAAATGAAACTTGCCTGTAAAGTATTTCTCCTCCGTTTATCACCTTCTTAGATATCCAATCGGGAGTCAGATCCTCTAAAATATGCAGCTGCTCTTCTACTTCTCCTATAAGTAAAGAAGATGATATAATCAGCATTACTCACAAAATAACAAGTATAAGTTGGAGTTATTATACTGATCATCGTTACCCATCTGTTCTATCTCCAAGTTGTTGGCAAGAATATTGTGGAAAAGTTCCTGTTTTGTAATTAGCGAATTCTTGGTAGAATGAGAAATATCACAGACAATGTCAAATGTGGAACGTAATGAAGCCGCCATCTTTTCCTGGGTAACTGGGTCTGCCAGATTGATTTTGTCTTCAGTAAAGAAGACAGGATCATTCTCCTTCAAGGAAAAAGGTCATATGGTCAGGACATAACCGATAGACAAATGAACATTGTAGAATTGTTCAAGTCTACCAACTTTTACAATAAAAGAAAAAAAGGGCAGGAAGCAAGAAATCTATTAGTCATACACCATACCGTACCTAGAAAATTAAGAGTACATTTTTTTCTATAGTGAATTTCTACAGGCAAAAAGAGAAGCTGTCATTCTGGTACCACTGTGCCTCAGCACATAAAATTTCAAGTTAGGTAAGATATTGCGGATTATTATTAGTCCGATGGCTGGCTTGTTTCTACAGCATGAACATCTGCACTGCTAACATTCTAGGTATTATTGAACCGTTGCGTATGCCTGTTCCCTGAATTGCACAATTAAATGCAGAAATAGCTGTCCACAGTTATTCTGTTGCCGTGTTGCGTGCTAGGTTTTTCACAGAAATCCAGGCACAAGCATTTGTTTCTAGATTATTGACTATGGCATCTCTGATCTTGTAGCATGTAATTATGTGCTAATCCATACACAAAAAGATAAATACAATTCTATGTGATGGATGGAAATCAAGATACCTGTAATGACTTGTTGAAACTAGATGAGGCTTCTGAGAAAATTCCCTTTTGAGATGTAGCCTCATGTTCCATTCTATCATGATAAGAAGGGCTTCCTCCTTCAAATTTTAAAGATGTATTTAGTGATCTGCGGGCAGAACTGGCTGAACGTGGTTCAGAAATGTGTCCACATGTGACCTCGAGTTTCTCAAGTGGAGCTGGCAATGGCCTTTTGGGTGTCTGCATTGCTGGTGTTTGAGCCAACAATGGTGACTCTGATGTCTCCTGTTTTGGCGTACCCTCTTGACAACAAGAGATCAAATGTCGGCTTGGAGTAGCAGATATTTCAGAGTCCACTGTAACTGAAGCATGTTTGTCTTGCTTTTTAGGGCTTCTGTTTGTTCCTTCTGTATCATAAGCACTCACAGAGCTCAGTTTTGTTGGATCAGGTAGCAATTGAGTCTTTTCAGCTCCATCAGTAATGACTTTCTGGGACATTAGCTTTTGAAAAGATTGTGGGAAGTGGGAAGCATTTGAGAATCCATCCTCAGTGGTGCCCAGCAGATGTGGCTCAGCAGCATGCCCATTATGTGATGCCTCAAGATATAACTGGCCCCTTGACCTCGAGTTAAATGGTTCTGGTAAGATTGCCTCCGGAATGTCTGTACCCTGCATAAATAACAATTCCAACTAGAATGCTGAGTGAATTATCCTGGCCTAGAGACTACTAGAATCAAAAGTGCATATGAGTCACCTCCTAAAAAACGACATGCTGAAGGCCTACTTCAGTTGAAGTGCTCCAAGCAAACTCGGGGAAATAATAAACAGTGAAGATCTACTAATGAACAACTACCTAAGGAAGGCCAATTTAAATTAAGTTTAGTACCTTATGATGAGCATCCAAAAATCTCAAAAGCTTTGAGTAAAAAGCCTCGCAAATTGCCATGGATGGAGACTGATCAGGACTTGTGCATTCCACAACATCCATTACAAGTATGATTTCCATATCAGCATACATGCATAGGCTCTTCTCATCATGTAGAAGTATCCTCTTAATCTGTATTGCTTCTGGAAACAAATGCTTCATTTGGGCCAAATGACTGTATGATAACTTCCTGCAATGCAGAAAGGTTATCACCCAACTGTAACAAACAAACGAATAAAAAATATTCCACACAGATACTTTTGTCATAGTTATTACCTTTTTGTGAGTATTTCCACCTGGGCGGCAATATTATTAAATGTAGCCATCCTCTTCCGTAGGCGTAACAACCTTATAGAACTCTCTATTCTATTAAAAAGATTCAGTAAATCCTTGTGTCTGCCATTGTGAACAAGAAAGACAGGGTGAATAATCATGGCTAGGAAGCACACATGTGCATGAGATATTGAGATGAAAATAAAATGGCTCACTTCTCAAGAAGTTCAATGCTTCTTGAAATATGAGATCGGCTCACACCAGGCGAAATACTGTCATTATAGTCTTCATCATCTGTGTCACCCTCATCTTCCACGAACTGATTTGCAAATCTGTCTTTGTACCTCTCTGCAAGTAAATTCCTTGCCAGCGAACTCACAACAACCCCTGTGCTTCTAGATTCAAGCTTCTCTGGAGTGGGTGATTCAATTTTGCTTCCAGCATCTTCTGTGTCAACTTTCATCTTGTGCATAGTTGCAGCGCTACTCGAATTGTCATCATTAGACATTTGTGGCAATCCTTTCTCAAGGTCAAGCTGAGTAGCATCACCCTCACTCATTTTCAGGTCCCTACACTACAATAATGGGATCATAAGTAATATGCTCCAAACTAAATCAAACACAAATCCGATATTCATAGAAGTACATGGGTGAACTGCACACAGTAGCACGACACAACGTTATCAAAGAGTAGCAAACATCAACTTCTATGGTCATACTCATTTGGTCATACCTCCATCCCCTAGTAACATCACCAAGGTATTTCACAACCATCTAATTATAATCACTCCAATAAACTCCAGTGGATAAGGGGCAGAATTACAAATCTAGGATCTCAAACACCTCAAAATCAGTTATGGCCTACCCGTCTGTCACAGACCAATCAATGCCCCAGGTCTGCACTCGATGGTTAGCAAAGTGTAACAGCCCATACGAACCCCATGTTAGCAGTCAATGTGGGAGCGCGCCAATGGTCACGTGTACCCAAAGCACTTCTGTTCTTCATCGCAACCTTCCTTGTGGTTGCCTGGTTGGAAGATCCATCATTCGCGCTGAAGGACTGTATGGGATGACGCTGCAGGCCCAAAAAGCATTGGCAAGTACTCCCTCCGTTCAAAATTATAAGTCATTCCAAAAATTTTGGAGAGTCAAAGTTTTTCAAGTTTGACCAAATTTATATATAATAAGATATTAATATTTATGATATCAACTAAGTATTATTAGATTCTTTGTTAGTTATATTTTCATAGTATACATATTTGATGTTATAAATCTTTATGTTTCTCTCTATAATTTTGGTCAAACTTGAGATACTTCGACTCTTCAAGATTCTTGGAATGACTTATAATTTGGAACAGAGGGAGTAGTATTCTGTAAGATACTGATTGTGTGTGTGGTTGGGGTGAAAAAAACGAATTCAAGGCCATTAGTAAGCACCAAACACACCGGGTATGATAAATTGTGGTGTACGTACCGAAAATAAAATACTACAGTTCCTAGTCTGGCATGGGTCCACTACCTTTGTGATATGATCCCTATTCTGTATGAACAGGAAAATGTTAGTTGGTTGAATTGGAGAACAACATATTTGTGCAGATGAAGAGGCCAGGGAAACCAGTGGGCTCTGATGAACGGGCCGGCTCTGATGAAGCAACGGAACCAGTGGGCTGAAAGCGTGAAGCAAGGAGCGGCCCATGCGATTCGTTGACGCTGACGTATAAAAAGGGCCCGAAATATAGCCGTTGGGCTCGAGTTGGGGAACGTTTTGCTTTGCTCCGCCCTTTTTTTTAAAGCGCACAGTTCCTCCGTTGCTTCCCGCTCCGCTTTTTTTTTTTTTCCCTTCTTCTCCCTCTCCCTTCCGCAACGGCGCACGCCTGCCGCCGCCGGCCGACTCCCGCAGCGAAATCGTGCGTCTGAAGCCCCGATTCTCGGATCTCCTCCGGATCTGAGACGCCGAGCGCACCACGAGCTCTAGCTGTAGGTAAACTTCCAAGATCTGGTCTTCTGTTTGCTTGTGCTTTAGGAATTTTATTACGATGCTTTCCTTTCTTCTGCCACTCTCCCACGCGCTCTCCGGCGGAGTGTTCATTTCGCCTCCGCATTCGCAAGGCGTTGGTTTGAGTTGCGGTGGTTTGTGTGGTCAGCTGTTGTGTTGTGCTATGTGGTGGGCTACTGTCTAGGGTTTGGCGTAATTTGTGAGCAGTTCACTCAAATTTTTTAGTTACTATGCTACGCTAGTTGTTTCCACCCGATTTCAGTATTAACTTTTACGGAGTGATAGCTAGAATTTCACATTCTTTTAGCGAACTCCACATTAGATTGTTGGTATCTCAGTTCACCGTTTTATTTTTTTTAAGGCTCCCTTCATATAATTTTAGATACCTCACATTCTCGCCACCAAATTCTGGTGGATGTAAAACCCCTGGATTTTTCTTGCACGGATGGTCCTAATTCATGTATTTTTCCACGAGTAGAGAATTTGTGATTTTTTTGGTAAATAGTTTTTATTGGAGTGATTATAATTAGATGGTTGTGAAATACCTTGGTGATGTTACTAGGGGATGGAGGTATGACCAAATGAGTATGACCATAGAAGTTGATGTTTGCTACTCTTTGATAACGTTGTGTCGTGCTACTGTGTGCAGTTCACCCATGTACTTCTATGAATATCGGATTTGTGTTTGATTTAGTTTGGAGCATATTACTTATGATCCCATTATTGTAGTGTAGGGACCTGAAAATGAGTGAGGGTGATGCTACTCAGCTTGACCTTGAGAAAGGATTGCCACAAATGTCTAATGATGACAATTCGAGTAGCGCTGCAACTATGCACAAGATGAAAGTTGACACAGAAGATGCTGGAAGCAAAATTGAATCACCCACTCCAGAGAAGCTTGAATCTAGAAGCACAGGGGTTGTTGTGAGTTCGCTGGCAAGGAATTTACTTGCAGAGAGGTACAAAGACAGATTTGCAAATCAGTTCGTGGAAGATGAGGGTGACACAGATGATGAAGACTATAATGACAGTATTTCGCCTGGTGTGAGCCGATCTCATATTTCAAGAAGCATTGAACTTCTTGAGAAGTGAGCCATTTTATTTTCATCTCAATATCTCATGCACATGTGTGCTTCCTAGCCATGATTATTCACCCTGTCTTTCTTGTTCACAATGGCAGACACAAGGATTTACTGAATCTTTTTAATAGAATAGAGAGTTCTATAAGGTTGTTACGCCTACGGAAGAGGATGGCTACATTTAATAATATTGCCGCCCAGGTGGAAATACTCACAAAAAGGTAATAACTATGACAAAAGTATCTGTGTGGAATATTTTTTATTCGTTTGTTTGTTACAGTTGGGTGATAACCTTTCTGCATTGCAGGAAGTTATCATACAGTCATTTGGCCCAAATGAAGCATTTGTTTCCAGAAGCAATACAGATTAAGAGGATACTTCTACATGATGAGAAGAGCCTATGCATGTATGCTGATATGGAAATCATACTTGTAATGGATGTTGTGGAATGCACAAGTCCTGATCAGTCTCCATCCATGGCAATTTGCGAGGCTTTTTACTCAAAGCTTTTGAGATTTTTGGATGCTCATCATAAGGTACTAAACTTAATTTAAATTGGCCTTCCTTAGGTAGTTGTTCATTAGTAGATCTTCACTGTTTATTATTTCCCCGAGTTTGCTTGGAGCACTTCAACTGAAGTAGGCCTTCAGCATGTCGTTTTTTAGGAGGTGACTCATATGCACTTTTGATTCTAGTAGTCTCTAGGCCAGGATAATTCACTCAGCATTCTAGTTGGAATTGTTATTTATGCAGGGTACAGACATTCCGGAGGCAATCTTACCAGAACCATTTAACTCGAGGTCAAGGGGCCAGTTATATCTTGAGGCATCACATAATGGGCATGCTGCTGAGCCACATCTGCTGGGCACCACTGAGGATGGATTCTCAAATGCTTCCCACTTCCCACAATCTTTTCAAAAGCTAATGTCCCAGAAAGTCATTACTGATGGAGCTGAAAAGACTCAATTGCTACCTGATCCAACAAAACTGAGCTCTGTGAGTGCTTATGATACAGAAGGAACAAACAGAAGCCCTAAAAAGCAAGACAAACATGCTTCAGTTACAGTGGACTCTGAAATATCTGCTACTCCAAGCCGACATTTGATCTCTTGTTGTCAAGAGGGTACGCCAAAACAGGAGACATCAGAGTCACCATTGTTGGCTCAAACACCAGCAATGCAGACACCCAAAAGGCCATTGCCAGCTCCACTTGAGAAACTCGAGGTCACATGTGGACACATTTCTGAACCACGTTCAGCCAGTTCTGCCCGCAGATCACTAAATACATCTTTAAAATTTGAAGGAGGAAGCCCTTCTTATCATGATAGAATGGAACATGAGGCTACATCTCAAAAGGGAATTTTCTCAGAAGCCTCATCTAGTTTCAACAAGTCATTACAGGTATCTTGATTTCCATCCATCACATAGAATTGTATTTATCTTTTTGTGTATGGATTAGCACATAATTACATGCTACAAGATCAGAGATGCCATAGTCAATAATCTAGAAACAAATGCTTGTGCCTGGATTTCTGTGAAAAACCTAGCACGCAACACGGCAACAGAATAACTGTGGACAGCTATTTCTGCATTTAATTGTGCAATTCAGGGAACAGGCATACGCAACGGTTCAATAATACCTAGAATGTTAGCAGTGCAGATGTTCATGCTGTAGAAACAAGCCAGCCATCGGACTAATAATAATCCGCAATATCTTACCTAACTTGAAATTTTATGTGCTGAGGCACAGTGGTACCAGAATGACAGCTTCTCTTTTTGCCTGTAGAAATTCACTATAGAAAAAAATGTACTCTTAATTTTCTAGGTACGGTATGGTGTATGACTAATAGATTTCTTGCTTCCTGCCCTTTTTTTCTTTTATTGTAAAAGTTGGTAGACTTGAACAATTCTACAATGTTCATTTGTCTATCGGTTATGTCCTGACCATATGACCTTTTTCCTTGAAGGAGAATGATCCTGTCTTCTTTACTGAAGACAAAATCAATCTGGCAGACCCAGTTACCCAGGAAAAGATGGCGGCTTCATTACGTTCCACATTTGACATTGTCTGTGATATTTCTCATTCTACCAAGAATTCGCTAATTACAAAACAGGAACTTTTCCACAATATTCTTGCCAACAACTTGGAGATAGAACAGATGGGTAACGATGATCAGTATAATAACTCCAACTTATACTTGTTATTTTGTGAGTAATGCTGATTATATCATCTTCTTTACTTATAGGAGAAGTAGAAGAGCAGCTGCATATTTTAGAGGATCTGACTCCCGATTGGATATCTAAGAAGGTGATAAACGGAGGAGAAATACTTTACAGGCAAGTTTCATTTGGTAATACTAGCAAGCATCCTTTTTTTAGATTTTCACGAAATACTGAGATATATTTTCTTTTCATTTGCAGCATTGAACCTATAACAGATCAGAATTCAGTTCGGGAAAGGCTTGTAGAAGCGGTGTGAGGTATGAGATAGCTGGGATTGGTTCAAAGCTGAAGAAACAGCCTCATAATAGTACTATGTGTGTAACACTAACGGAACCCATCAAGCAGCCACATTAGCTAATTATCATCATGTCTTATTCGATTCCAAATCTATTCTTCTGTTGAAATTGCTAATGCGCTAATTACATGCTTAATACTGAAATTGCTACAAGACTTAAATTCGGCTGAGTGTAATTCTGCTTAATATTTCACAGTTCTGACCTGCTCTGTGAGCTTTCTGTGGAATATTTCAGTCCCAAGAACTGAACGTTAGACTTAATGTGGAATTGAACTGCCCTTTGGCATATATGCTCTGTGATATTTATACTATATATAGGTATTAGGTTATACTGGCACATGCTTAGTACGTCACGATTCACACCATCCGTGATGTTAAGCTCTGTAATACTGGTGTGACGCGCATTGCTAGCTTCATATGCACTAATTATTCCATATGCAGTAATGACATACTATACAAACAGTACACTAGAGAGGCGACCTATACGTCTACCGAATCACCATTCACCTAGAGACGGCATGAGAGCGCCAAATTGCCTCTCACTGACTCCTAGTCCTTGGACCAGGTGATGTCCACCCTCCCGGCGTTCTGGTCGAGCCCTACCGCTGCCAAGGCATCGACGATGTTGTTGTCACATGGTGGCTTGAAATTGTGGTCCTCGTGACAGCCATGCACGGAGTTGCACTTGTCCACCATCTTAGCGTACACTGAGTCACTGTTACAGAGATCTTAGTGTGGTGCCTACGGCGTGCCATGTTGCTGAATCATCCCGTGGAGAGCGTGACTGCCTTCTCCTCATCATTGTGATATGCGTTGTCGCACTCAGACGCGCCGTCGCCATCCTTACCCTTCTCGAAATTGTTGAGCGTCAGCACTGCCTTGGTGCTAGCCATGACCGGGCGACGATACCGTGGCCACATCTTGCCGTCCTCACAGTAGTATAGGTCGTTGCTCTTCTCATAGTTGTCGGATTGGCCTGAGAGGTACCCGCTGTGGTGGCACGCGCTGGGGCGGAGAGCGGACGCCATGTGGGAAGCAGAGAGCGCGACCAGAAGGAACACCGCATAGTGGGTTTAGTGGCCGCTAAAGCCCCGGCAGTGATCATCTTTGCTTGCCTGAAGCTCCCTCTCACTCTGTTTTTTCGTATTTCCTGTGCTCTGGTCTGCTTGATGGTTTGAGCAGTTCGTCGTCGTGCTTGAGAATATGGGATTATATAGTGGTCTTTCCGTTTCTCCTGTATATGTAAATCCATATCATGTGTAGGATCCGCCCATTCCCAGTGCTACTACGCATTGTTTGCATACGACGCGCCATTCGCCTCCTGCTGTGTAGCTGTACACGCTGGTGCGTGTTGATAGGCTCCAAAGTGTTGGCCTTCATTACGACACGTAAACACCTCGTGTGTATCCATGATTTTTTTTCTGGTCGTCCTCTCTCTTTTCCCTCAGTGCCTCCATTTTCCTCGGTGACTCCGTGACCCGTCGTTCCTGTCGTCTTGCCGTCTCCGTTCAGCGTCGCTTCCTCCGCTCCGATGACCGCCGCCTCCTTCGACAGCGCCTTGATTTGGTCCAGTCGCCGTATTAACTTCTGTCAACACCGTCCCTATCACTATCCTCTCGTGTATACTTGCTCGCTGACGTGTCCAAGTGCTAGCCGGCCACGGTGCATCCTTCAGCCTTCGGTCCCTCGGCGGCTCGGCTTATGCCTTCGTATCCGTCCTTCACCGCTTCCGGTCCGTTGCACACGGACTCATCCTCCACCGATCCCGATCCATTGCGCACAGACTCGTCCTCCACCGCTCCCGATCCATTGCGTATGGACTCCTCGCTTGACCTTCTCCATTGCCGTCCACCGCCATGACACGCTTAACACCTGCACATCCACAAGCCAAGAGACATGTTACACACATTAACTCACGCCTTGGTTAGTCCTGCGTACACTTAACCAAAGCTCCGATCATCTCTTTGACATTATCACCATGGGCGGAGCTTTGTGTAGGCTAAGGTGGGCCATGGCCCCCCTTAACTTAGAAAATTTATTAAAGGAACACTTAATTTCACCACTTAAATGCTGATCAATTGCTAATTTAGTCCCCTCTATTATTGCTTCAAGTTTGATTGGCCCCCTCTCAATTTTAGTTGAAGCTCCGCCACTGATTATCACTCACCATATAGGCACAATCAACCATGTGTTCTCATATATATCACAACATTAACATTATTTGTGTCGTCAAGAAAAATATATTTTCAAAATTTGTAGTTCTCTTCATTTGATCTAATATATTAATATAGATATCTTAAGTGTCATATTGAGAAGTTCTCGATGCATACGGGAGTGGTTTAGCTGTCTATTTCCTCGTAATAACTTCATGTGTTGATTGGCGGTGACCCATTCAACTCTGAAATTGAAGAAAAGGTTTGAACTTTTCTGATTCTTTGAAACATTCAACAAAGATCATCAATGGCCAACGAGTTGATGGAGCTGGGGTTGGGGCTGGGGTTGGGTTGAGCCCCTACTGTACTGCTTTACTCCAAAATACAGAAAATGAGAAATCTTTGCGCTCATTTCCAAAATGCACCTGTATTTGATTGATATGCATATATGCACGGGGGTAGTCGACAGATTCGTAGACCTTTCACAAAATATATTTATACTTATGCAAACTTGGCTCCAAGAGGAAGATTTGAGCAAAATCAGTATACACAGACAGAGACATAATTTGACTCCGCAAGGTTATTTTGTACAGAAAAGCTATCCTTTACTTGAGTGATTTGTTTACCTTCATCACACAAATTCTGGTCTGTCTGATTTGATTTTGCCCCCCATCGTGATGTCCTGCAGTAGATAGGGTGTCCAGTTTATTTTAAAATTTTGCTCAATGAGAACACGTGCGCTGGGTACGTGGTGTTTGGTAGCTAGACCCTTTGGCCATTGGGATGGTCGCTGCTTCGTTCGTTCGTGAACTGCCTATCAATTACCTGCCTAGTACTAGTACACAGTAGTAGGTAATTAGGCCTGATCGATCCTTGCGAACCGTTCCAACTTCCAAGCATGAAACCGTCCAAAGACAAAACTTGAACTGCTTACTAGACTAGTGATCCGTGATTGATGTGATGCATTATAGCCACGGTGGAGGAATCGTTCTTGGCTTCTGTTATTTGTTTTCTAAGCAAAGTCAAAACTAGAACTACTTACTAAGTGTAACAGAACCGCCCAATTTATACAAGCTCAAGTACGACTGTCCCCGTCTAACACGTTGACACGCGCATACTTGCTCTCATATAAACCCGGTAGTCTGCCGAGTATCCCGAAAGACCTCGGTAAATCAACTTCACAACCAAGATCGCATGTTTAAGTAAATACACATCACATACAC
>JAHUYU010001092.1:0-15549 GCA_030439765.1 Tripidium arundinaceum | reverse complement strand
TCTGGTAGTAGTGTGAGATGGACAGTTCTAGAAGCTAAGGAGTATCTGCAGAGGAAGGTTAAGAGGGAATGCAACAAAGTGGCCCATGAACTTGCTTATTTAGTTAGGCGAAACGTCCAAACTGCAACATGGTGGAAATCAGAGAACTCCGAGGGAACTCCCTCTCAACAATGCCTGAAGAGAGCACCGGATCCAGCACGGGGTCCACTCGCACCGTCATCGAAGAGGAATTCTCGAAGTTTCCTCCGGGTTTCGGCGGTGCCATCTTCAACGTCGTCAGCGCCGACGAACCGTCTCACGAAGGAGAAACGCTACAAGAAAGAGCTCATAGGGTGGACCACGACAATGCTATATATGCGCAAGAGTAGCGTCCCCTCAGGCATGACCTAGTCAATGCATTTGACATGTGTGGCGACCAGCAAGTCCACAGGACTCCGAGCGCCAACATCGCTGTGGCTATGAACGAGCTCATGAAGTTACCCCGTTCTCCGGCGATCAAAGCCATCGAGGCTTACCTGAAAGCTGCCACAGTTTAGGTCAATGAAAATCGCCTCGGGGGACGAGCACCTTCTGCATCTACGACTCGAAGTCGTCATCCTCGTTCCCAGCGTGACCAGAGTCATCAGCCCTCGAGCAACTGTGGCGGAGGGCGCGACGCAAACCAGGGAGGAGGTCGAGGCGCAAGTCGTGGCGGTGGCCGCGGCGGCCATCGGGCTGCCGACCAGGAGGTGGAGCAGCATAGAGGCCGCGACCTGCGTGACCACCTCAGCGCTAATATCAACCTAAGGAATCGTATCGAGAACAACAGGGCAGTGCGACACGCATCTGAGATGTAGCGTAGGAACGACTACGACCAAGACCATGGGGCACCCGATCGTGGTCGGGCACCAGCAGGTGGAAATATCCCGGGCCTGCGCCCGTTCACGAGCCGGCTGCGCGCCGTCATTTGGCCAAGAAAATTCAAGCTCCGTGACCTTGAGGCCTATGATGGCAAAGATAACCCCGAGCACTGGGTAACTCTTTATGAGATCGTGGTCCGAGCAGCCGGTGGAAGCGAGGACGTCATGGCCAATTACCTCCCTGTGGTCATCAATCAATCCGCTAATCAATGGCTCCTCAGCCTGCCGGAAGGCACCATCGACACCTGGGCTGAGCTCAGGAGAGTGTTTATCGAGAACTACATGGCTACATGTCAGCAGCCCAGCAACAAATAAGATTTGGAAAAAGTCAGAGACTATCCAAATGAGTCGCTGCATGACTACATCCGCCGCTTCTCGGAGACGCGGATTTCCATCCCCAACATCAGCAACGACAAGGCCATCTCTGCCTTCATCAAAGGTCTCTGTTATCATGATGCCCTCCGAACTAAGCTGCTTCGCAAAAGACCCGAGTCGGTCCAAGACCTGCTCGCCGTGGCTAAGAAGTGGGCAGATGCTGATGAAGCCGACCAGCAAATAAAGGAAGACATGGGGCGCGCTCCCCGTTCTGACCAGCAGAGCCGCCGTCTCGACGACCAGCACGGTGATCGGCGCCACGACGATCGCCGCGATGATCGGCGCTATGACAACCGCGACAGCCAAAACGACAACCGCGACCGGCGTCGCGACCGATGGGATGACCCTAGGGGGTGGCTGAGCCATGACCGCCAGGCGGATCACACCATCAACACCGTCAAGCCAGGGGCCAAGCGTGATTACGAGGGTGCTTACTCTTAGCTCCTTAACGGTCCCTGCCCAGCTCACCCGGACTCTGACCACACAATGGGCACCTGCAGGGGCTTGAAGGCTATTTACCGATCAGACCCTCGCAAGAAGATGCGCGGCGGCGGCAAGGATGACGAGCGGAGCAACCAGCGGGTGTTGACGGTCCTTAAGTATCAAAATTAACCGTCAACTAGACATGGAAAAGGACCTATATGCAAACAACATCTAGACTTAGGGTTTTATTTGACAGAATTCCACGAGTTTTAGTGTTTGTCTATTTCTGCATGGGGTTATCAGAGAATACGGAGGAATGGCCCACATGTCATGATTACGTAGAGATATTAAAGCCTGCGGTAATTTTCCGTAAACTATTGGACCAAAGAAGCAACTGGGCCGAGCCGGAGGGCAAGCGGAGCCCAGCCCAGGGCGCCCGCCCTAGGGCCTAGGGCGCCCGCCCTGCCCTGGCGGCCAATCACAGCAAGTCTCGCGGATTATGTTCCACTGACCTCAAGGATTAAGGAAAACCGTGCGATCAAGGTCGGTTTGATCCGACGGCTGACGTTCATTTTGTGGCAGAACCCCCTAAATTATATGGCCCACACGCATATGCCATTGTCCCAAAGACCTTTGACGACTATGCATGTGTACCAAGTAACTTAAGAAGTCTGTCGGGTGTCCTTGGGAAACCCAAATCATCCACATTCTTGTCTTGGAGGATCCGTGAGTCAGGTTGATATATGTGGGTTAAAGTCCCGCATATGTCGTGTGGTTAGGAAGCCCCAGCTGGGTTATGATAAGCGGTTCGAATCGTCGTTTGCTCCACGAGAAAAGGAGACTTGATTCTCGCACCATCATCGTAGTTAAGAAATGAAACTTGAGGAAAGAACAAGATGGAGTGTGATGACAAGTGTTTGATCTAGACTAGGAATCACTTATCTTTAATGATGACTTAAAATGAGTTAAAATAATGAAAGTTAAGGATCCATTGTTAGTGAGCTTTTATGCAAAGAAACTCTTGATGCTTGCTAAAACCTTACCTTGAATCCCCTAAGCCTGCATTCCTAAGTCTTCTCCTCTTTTTAGTCGGTTAAGTCTTGTTGAGTACCCAGTACTCAGGGTTCTTTAACCCTTGTTGCAGGTGAACATCATGAGCAGGTCTGTTTTGGACCATGCTGCATGACAGTCTTCCATGTGACTGATGATGAGTAGTTGGTATGACCCTTGGGCAGGGTATAACTTTTGTGTGCTATGTATAATGTTACTAATGCTACTCCACTACATATGGTTTGTAATAATAGTACTTATAGTTATAAGCTTTGGAACAACGGGTTTGTAAAATAATGTTATGTAATGCTTCCGCACTTTTAATCTGATGTAATATATTTGTTTAAACTGTTGTAATACTGCAATGCCTCTGTAATGGGATCCTGCTCGGAAAGAATGTGGATGATTTGGGTTTCCCAAGGACACCCGACAGACTTCTTAAGTTACTTGGTACACATGCATAGTCGTCAAAGGTCTTTGGGACAATGGCATATGCGTGTGGGCCATATAATTTAGGGGGTTCTGCCACAAAATGAACGTCAGCCGTCGGATCAAACCGACCTTGATCGCACGGTTTTCCTTAATCCTTGAGGTCAGTGGAACATAATCCGCGAGACTTGCTGTGATTGGCCGCCAGGGCAGGGCGGGCGCCCTAGGCCCTAGGGCGGGCGCCCTGGGCTGGGCTCCGCTTGCCCTCCGGCTCGGCCCAGTTGCTTCTTTGGTCCAATAGTTTACGGAAAATTACCGCAGGCTTTAATATCTCTACGTAATCATGACATGTGGGCCATTCCTCCGTATTCTCTGATAACCCCATGCAGAAATAGACAAACACTAAAACTCGTGGAATTCTGTCAAATAAAACCCTAAGTCTAGATGTTGTTTGCATATAGGTCCTTTTCCATGTCTAGTTGACGGTTAATTTTGATACTTAAGGACCGTCAACACCCGCTGGTTGCTCCGCTCGTCATCCTTGCCGCCGCCGCGCATCTTCTTGCGAGGGTCTGATCGGTAAATAGCCTTCAAGCCCCTGCAGGTGCCCATTGTGTGGTCAGAGTCCGGGTGAGCTGGGCAGGGACCGTTAAGGAGCTAAGAGTAAGCACCCTCGTAATCACGCTTGGCCCCTGGCTTGACGGTGTTGATGGTGTGATCCGCCTGGCGGTCATGGCTCAGCCACCCCCTAGGGTCATCCCATCGGTCGCGACGCCGGTCGCGGTTGTCGTTTTGGCTGTCGCGGTTGTCATAGCGCCGATCATCGCGGCGATCGTCGTGGCGCCGATCACCGTGCTGGTCGTCGAGACGGCGGCTCTGCTGGTCAGAACGGGGAGCGCGCCCCATGTCTTCCTTTATTTGCTGGTCGGCTTCATCAGCATCTGCCCACTTCTTAGCCACGGCGAGCAGGTCTTGGACCGACTCGGGTCTTTTGCGAAGCAGCTTAGTTCGGAGGGCATCATGATAACAGAGACCTTTGATGAAGGCAGAGATGGCCTTGTCGTTGCTGATGTTGGGATGGAAATCCGCGTCTCCGAGAAGCGGCGGATGTAGTCATGCAGCGACTCATTTGGATAGTCTCTGACTTTTTCCAAATCTTATTTGTTGCTGGGCTGCTGACATGTAGCCATGTAGTTCTCGATAAACACTCTCCTGAGCTCAGCCCAGGTGTCGATGGTGCCTTCCGGCAGGCTGAGGAGCCATTGATTAGCGGATTGATTGATGACCACAGGGAGGTAATTGGCCATGACGTCCTCGCTTCCACCGGCTGCTCGGACCACGATCTCATAAAGAGTTACCCAGTGCTCGGGGTTATCTTTGCCATCATAGGCCTCAAGGTCACGGAGCTTGAATTTTCTTGGCCAAATGACGGCGCGCAGCCGGCTCGTGAACGGGCGCAGGCCCGGGATATTTCCACCTGCTGGTGCCCGACCACGATCGGGTGCCCCATGGTCTTGGTCGTAGTCGTTCCTACGCTACATCTCAGATGCGTGTCGCACTGCCCTGTTGTTCTCGATACGATTCCTTAGGTTGATATTAGCGCTGAGGTGGTCACGCAGGTCGCGGCCTCTATGCTGCTCCACCTCCTGGTCGGCAGCCCGATGGCCGCCGCGGCCACCGCCACGACTTGCGCCTCGACCTCCTCCCTGGTTTGCGTCGCGCCCTCCGCCACAGTTGCTCGAGGGCTGATGACTCTGGTCACGCTGGGAACGAGGATGACGACTTCGAGTCGTAGATGCAGAAGGTGCTCGTCCCCCGAGGCGATTTCATTGACCTAAACTGTGGCAGCTTTCAGGTAAGCCTCGATGGCTTTGATCGCCGGAGAACGGGGTAACTTCATGAGCTCGTTCATAGCCACAGCGATGTTGGCGCTCGGAGTCCTGTGGACTTGCTGGTCGCCACACATGTCAAATGCATTGACTAGGTCATGCCTGAGGGGACGCTACTCTTGCGCATATATAGCATTGTCGTGGTCCACCCTATGAGCTCTTTCTTGTAGCGTTTCTCCTTCGTGAGACGGTTCGTCGGCGCTGACGACGTTGAAGATGGCACCGCCGAAACCCGGAGGAAACTTCGAGAATTCCTCTTCGATGACGGTGCGAGTGGACCCCGTGCTGGATCCGGTGCTCTCTTCAGGCATTGTTGAGAGGGAGTTCCCTCGGAGTTCTCTGATTTCCACCATGTTGCAGTTTGGACGTTTCGCCTAACTAAATAAGCAAGTTCATGGGCCACTTTGTTGCATTCCCTCTTAACCTTCCTCTGCAGATACTCCTTAGCTTCTAGAACTGTCCATCTCACACTACTACACAAATCTTAACGCTGGCGGGCAAAACAGATTTACGGAGGCGGGCACAGCTTCCGCCTCCATCAAAAAGCATGCGTTCATGCGACTTTATGGAGCACTACAAGAAATCTGGGCTTATATGGCTGTTAGATAATGATGAAGACAGTATGTTTCCTATCACTGGCTGCCTGCAGTGATGAAGTGACGGTCGTCATAGAAGGTAGGTCACTAATCAGCTTCTATGACCACAAGAGGACATTGTCATTGATACAGTGACAATAGTTCTCTTGTCACTGACTATGAGAGGACTAAACTCGTCACAACATATTAAAAAAGAATAGCGCCACGTATATGGTGACATGGCACATGTGACGTGGCAAATGACATGGCAAATGACATGGTGGGTGACGTGGCAATTCACATTCGGCCCATATAGCATGGGCTTTTCTCATTATTATTTTTATTTACAATCATCCCAATTGGCCCAAATGTTTTTTGATCCAGCTACAAATTGGCGTGTCTTTTTTTTTCATTGTGGCCCAACATTATAATCCAGGCCATATTATGGGTCAGCCTCATTAAAAAATAATCACAGATTATAAACCACATAAGCAATTGTGCCATCAGCTGGATGGCTAAACTCATTTTTTTGCGAGAAGGATGGCTAAACTCATTGTCCACTGGTTTTTTCTTCAACTTATGCCATTGTGCCTACTCTGAAAGTTTTTTGGATGCAAACATCCTCTGCATCCTTGGAACCACAGGAAAATGCCTCGAAACCTTGTTTGGAATTTGATTTCTTGTATCTTCATCCTTCCATCTTGAAGCACCACGTACTGGGCATTTATCCATTTTAGCGAACTCCTTTCTGAACAAAACACAGTTATTCGGGCAAACATGTATTGAATCATATCCAAGTCCCAATGCACGAAAAACTTTCTTCGTTTCAGCATAAGATGCAGGAATAGAAAAATTTAGAAATGCTAAACTTAACAACTTCAAAAAAAGCAGTGTACGCAACATTGCTGATTCTGTAAAATGACTTGATGTGTAGCAACTTCACCACAAAAGAAAATCTGGTATAGGGACCATCAGGGTGTAGTTCCTGTTTCATCTCTTCTAATATGGTTGCAAATTTGGACTTTGTTGCTGGTCCATGATCTTCAGCTATGTATAGCTCTTGTACCATCTCGTGGATTCTATCATCATCTGGGTCATCTTCAGGCTCATTCATCTCAGTTTCAACGTTGCAGCCAATATCCCCAGTTTCAACACTGCAGCCAATATCCCCAGTTTCAGAATTCTCATTTAATCTGACCTCCAATGCTTCTCCATGATGTATCCACCTAGTGTATGTGTTAGTCATCCCATAAATATATAAGTGATCCTCCACTTCTCCTTTATGTCGATGTAACCGATTCAAACACCTACGACATGGACATAATATCTCCTGACTGTCACCCAAATTATCGGAAACAAAGTTCATGAACTCAGTGACCCATCTAGAAAAGTTCATGAACTCAGTGACTGTGGGGGTATAGACCCATATACCCTCATGGCTGGACTTGGGCCACGCCCGACAAGGTGGCCCGGCTTGTCAGAATGGGCTGCGCGGGTTATGTGGCTGCTCGGCGTATCGCTCAAGGAATCAGGAGATTGCCTTCGCAATCAAGGAAACTAGTCGGTTAGACTAGATATCGTATCCTCAGCGGATATGGAAGTTGTAATCGGCTAGGATTAGATCCCTTAGAACTGTAACCTTGCCCCCCGGACTATATAAGGCGGGCAAGGACCCCCCTCAAAGCAGATCAATATACAGCAATACAACCCACCAAAGACATAGGACGTAGGGTATTACGCAGACCTTGCAGCCCGAACCTGGATAAATCCTCGTGTTCGTCTTGCGTCACCGTCTAGTTCGTCGTCTCGCGCACCTCCACCGATTAATCTACTACCGTGGGCATACCCCTCGGTAGACTGCCGACCATATTTCGTCGACAGTGGCGCGCCAGGTAGGGGGTGTGCGTGCGGACTCCATGGCGAGCCAGATGGTTGTTTTCCCTGCTTCCGTGATCCCGGCGGCCGGCCTGACGTTCACGGTCGGAATGATCACTTGGACCACCGGCGTCAGCAACACCACCGAGGTTACGGGGGCAGCGCAGGCTTCCCTTGCGCCGATCGAATCTACACTAACAACGGCGGGGCTGATCTCGGGACCTCTCCCTGGGTCGTCTACGCCGACCACGCGTCATCTGCTGCCTCGCTACCGAAGGAGGCAGCTCGATAATTCCGACTTGGTCGACTCCATCGATCGGGTCACCACAAATCTGGCCGAAACCTTGGCCTTGGTGGAATCGATCATAGATCAATCTGCCGAGGACAGCCACGGTCCCATTTGTTGCTCCCAGACCGAGCAACCTACTCGGATTAGCCACCAGAGGCGCCTAGATCAAGATCTGACGATCATTGCAACTCCTGAAGGGCGAACAGTCTGTTTCCGACCAGGTTCCACTACCGGCCTGAGGCTGGAGGACTATGAAGCCCAGATGGAGCACCAATCAACCGCCTATCTGTATGGATTGGCGAACGCTGCTTCCTTATATGGGGGCTGCGCTCCTCATCTGTTTATGCGTCATGCCGAGCGTAACCATGATGCGGATCTATATCTGTTAGATCTGCCTGAGGCCAATCGACCTACTCCCACTATCAACATGGTGGAAATCAGAGAACTCCGAGGGAACTCCCTCTCAACAATGCCTGAAGAGAGCACCGGATCCAGCACGGGGTCCACTCGCACCGTCATCGAAGAGGAATTCTCGAAGTTTCCTCCGGGTTTCGGCGGTGCCATCTTCAACGTCGTCAGCGCCGACGAACCGTCTCACGAAGGAGAAACGCTACAAGAAAGAGCTCATAGGGTGGACCACGACAATGCTATATATGCGCAAGAGTAGCGTCCCCTCAGGCATGACCTAGTCAATGCATTTGACATGTGTGGCGACCAGCAAGTCCACAGGACTCCGAGCGCCAACATCGCTGTGGCTATGAACGAGCTCATGAAGTTACCCCGTTCTCCGGCGATCAAAGCCATCGAGGCTTACCTGAAAGCTGCCACAGTTTAGGTCAATGAAAATCGCCTCGGGGGACGAGCACCTTCTGCATCTACGACTCGAAGTCGTCATCCTCGTTCCCAGCGTGACCAGAGTCATCAGCCCTCGAGCAACTGTGGCGGAGGGCGCGACGCAAACCAGGGAGGAGGTCGAGGCGCAAGTCGTGGCGGTGGCCGCGGCGGCCATCGGGCTGCCGACCAGGAGGTGGAGCAGCATAGAGGCCGCGACCTGCGTGACCACCTCAGCGCTAATATCAACCTAAGGAATCGTATCGAGAACAACAGGGCAGTGCGACACGCATCTGAGATGTAGCGTAGGAACGACTACGACCAAGACCATGGGGCACCCGATCGTGGTCGGGCACCAGCAGGTGGAAATATCCCGGGCCTGCGCCCGTTCACGAGCCGGCTGCGCGCCGTCATTTGGCCAAGAAAATTCAAGCTCCGTGACCTTGAGGCCTATGATGGCAAAGATAACCCCGAGCACTGGGTAACTCTTTATGAGATCGTGGTCCGAGCAGCCGGTGGAAGCGAGGACGTCATGGCCAATTACCTCCCTGTGGTCATCAATCAATCCGCTAATCAATGGCTCCTCAGCCTGCCGGAAGGCACCATCGACACCTGGGCTGAGCTCAGGAGAGTGTTTATCGAGAACTACATGGCTACATGTCAGCAGCCCAGCAACAAATAAGATTTGGAAAAAGTCAGAGACTATCCAAATGAGTCGCTGCATGACTACATCCGCCGCTTCTCGGAGACGCGGATTTCCATCCCCAACATCAGCAACGACAAGGCCATCTCTGCCTTCATCAAAGGTCTCTGTTATCATGATGCCCTCCGAACTAAGCTGCTTCGCAAAAGACCCGAGTCGGTCCAAGACCTGCTCGCCGTGGCTAAGAAGTGGGCAGATGCTGATGAAGCCGACCAGCAAATAAAGGAAGACATGGGGCGCGCTCCCCGTTCTGACCAGCAGAGCCGCCGTCTCGACGACCAGCACGGTGATCGGCGCCACGACGATCGCCGCGATGATCGGCGCTATGACAACCGCGACAGCCAAAACGACAACCGCGACCGGCGTCGCGACCGATGGGATGACCCTAGGGGGTGGCTGAGCCATGACCGCCAGGCGGATCACACCATCAACACCGTCAAGCCAGGGGCCAAGCGTGATTACGAGGGTGCTTACTCTTAGCTCCTTAACGGTCCCTGCCCAGCTCACCCGGACTCTGACCACACAATGGGCACCTGCAGGGGCTTGAAGGCTATTTACCGATCAGACCCTCGCAAGAAGATGCGCGGCGGCGGCAAGGATGACGAGCGGAGCAACCAGCGGGTGTTGACGGTCCTTAAGTATCAAAATTAACCGTCAACTAGACATGGAAAAGGACCTATATGCAAACAACATCTAGACTTAGGGTTTTATTTGACAGAATTCCACGAGTTTTAGTGTTTGTCTATTTCTGCATGGGGTTATCAGAGAATACGGAGGAATGGCCCACATGTCATGATTACGTAGAGATATTAAAGCCTGCGGTAATTTTCCGTAAACTATTGGACCAAAGAAGCAACTGGGCCGAGCCGGAGGGCAAGCGGAGCCCAGCCCAGGGCGCCCGCCCTAGGGCCTAGGGCGCCCGCCCTGCCCTGGCGGCCAATCACAGCAAGTCTCGCGGATTATGTTGAGAGGGAGTTCCCTCGGAGTTCTCTGATTTCCACCATGTTGATAGTGGGAGTAGGTCGATTGGCCTCAGGCAGATCTAACAGATATAGATCCGCATCATGGTTACGCTCGGCATGACGCATAAACAGATGAGGAGCGCAGCCCCCATATAAGGAAGCAGCGTTCGCCAATCCATACAGATAGGCGGTTGATTGGTGCTCCATCTGGGCTTCATAGTCCTCCAGCCTCAGGCCGGTAGTGGAACCTGGTCGGAAACAGACTGTTCGCCCTTCAGGAGTTGCAATGATCGTCAGATCTTGATCTAGGCGCCTCTGGTGGCTAATCCGAGTAGGTTGCTCGGTCTGGGAGCAACAAATGGGACCGTGGCTGTCCTCGGCAGATTGATCTATGATCGATTCCACCAAGGCCAAGGTTTCGGCCAGATTTGTGGTGACCCGATCGATGGAGTCGACCAAGTCGGAATTATCGAGCTGCCTCCTTCGGTAGCGAGGCAGCAGATGACGCGTGGTCGGCGTAGACGACCCAGGGAGAGGTCCCGAGATCAGCCCCGCCGTTGTTAGTGTAGATTCGATCGGCGCAAGGGAAGCCTGCGCTGCCCCCGTAACCTCGGTGGTGTTGCTGACGCCGGTGGTCCAAGTGATCATTCCGACCGTGAACGTCAGGCCGGCCGCCGGGATCACGGAAGCAGGGAAAACAACCATCTGGCTCGCCATGGAGTCCGCACGCACACCCCCTACCTGGCGCGCCACTGTCGACGAAATATGGTCGGCAGTCTACCGAGGGGTATGCCCACGGTAGTAGATTAATCGGTGGAGGTGCGCGAGACGACGAACTAGACGGTGACGCAAGACGAACACGAGGATTTATCCAGGTTCGGGCTGCAAGGTCTGCGTAATACCCTACGTCCTATGTCTTTGGTGGGTTGTATTGCTGTATATTGATCTGCTTTGAGGGGGGTCCTTGCCCGCCTTATATAGTCCGGGGGGCAAGGTTACAGTTCTAAGGGATCTAATCCTAGCCGATTACAACTTCCATATCCGCTGAGGATACGATATCTAGTCTAACCGACTAGTTTCCTTGATTGCGAAGGCAATCTCCTGATTCCTTGAGCGATACGCCGAGCAGCCACATAACCCGCGCAGCCCATTCTGACAAGCCGGGCCACCTTGTCGGGCGTGGCCCAAGTCCAGCCATGAGGGTATATGGGTCTATACCCCCACAGTCACTGAGTTCATGAACTTTTCTAGATGGGTCACTGAGTTCATGAACTTTGTTTCCGATAATTTGGGTGACAGTCAGGAGATATTATGTCCATGTCGTAGGTGTTTGAATCGGTTACATCGACATAAAGGAGAAGTGGAGGATCACTTATATATTTATGGGATGACTAACACATACACTAGGTGGATACATCATGGAGAAGCATTGGAGGTCAGATTAAATGAGAATTCTGAAACTGGGGATATTGGCTGCAGTGTTGAAACTGGGGATATTGGCTGCAACGTTGAAACTGAGATGAATGAGCCTGAAGATGACCCAGATGATGATAGAATCCACGAGATGGTACAAGAGCTATACATAGCTGAAGATCATACCGTTGGCGTACAGTACAAGAACAGGTACACCGTTTCAAACTTCCAATGTCCGCGCACAGCGCGAAGAGGGATGAGTTCTGTGTGTGTGTACACGGACCCGAAGGATGTGACCCATCTATCTATGGTCGTTCGAAGAGACTTGAATAGTGATACTGATACAAAAAGAAAATCACTCATCACTCATATATCTATCCATTTCTGGAAGATATCTTTTTTAAAGAAAAGGTTGGCCAGTTTTGTTTCCATGAAAACAAAGCGCAACCAAGGTTCCCTTCTGCGTAGGCGTCATATAGGCAAGTTGTCCCCTCGCTACTTGTTAGGACGTCGAGGTGGGACTAATAAGAGGCACACAACAGGGTGTATCGACAGTACCAGGGCCTTATTTGTTTTCAGCTTTCTGAAAGCTTTTAATCTTGGTTTTGGGACCTTTCAAAAGTTAAAAAGCTTTCGGAAACCAAAAGCCAGAAGCTTCTCAAAAGGTGCTTTTGAGCTTTTGGCTTGAGGTGCTTTTGGACTTTTGGTTTTCGGAAGCTTTTTGGCTTTTGGAAGGTCCCAAAGCCGAGATCAAAGAAGCTTCTGGCTTTTGGCTTTCGGAAGCTTTTTGGCTTCTGGAAGGTTCCAAAGACATGATCAAAAGCTTCTAAGAAACTGGAAACAAACAGGGCCTAGAAGTCTCGACCAGCCCAAGATGAGTAGCACCAGTATCACCACAGCCGCGGCAGGCCATGAGGCACACTACAGCCCAGTTTGCTTGCTGGGAAAGTCTAGTTTTTTTAGTGTATGCTAGCACGTCTTTTTTTTATGTTTATGATTTGCAATTTCCTTTTTTTGGTGAGGAAAAAGAGGGACTTTATTTTACTAGGCCGAGAATTACAATCACAGTTCAAGAGGTCAACGATGCACGCAGACGCTTGCCTCATCCATGTTGCAGTTTGGACGTTTCGCCTAACTAAATAAGCAAGTTCATGGGCCACTTTGTTGCATTCCCTCTTAACCTTCCTCTGCAGATACTCCTTAGCTTCTAGAACTGTCCATCTCACACTACTACACAAATCTTAACGCTGGCGGGCAAAACAGATTTACGGAGGCGGGCACAGCTTCCGCCTCCATCAAAAAGCATGCGTTCATGCGACTTTATGGAGCACTACAAGAAATCTGGGCTTATATGGCTGTTAGATAATGATGAAGACAGTATGTTTCCTATCACTGGCTGCCTGCAGTGATGAAGTGACGGTCGTCATAGAAGGTAGGTCACTAATCAGCTTCTATGACCACAAGAGGACATTGTCATTGATACAGTGACAATAGTTCTCTTGTCACTGACTATGAGAGGACTAAACTCGTCACAACATATTAAAAAAGAATAGCGCCACGTATATGGTGACATGGCACATGTGACGTGGCAAATGACATGGCAAATGACATGGTGGGTGACGTGGCAATTCACATTCGGCCCATATAGCATGGGCTTTTCTCATTATTATTTTTATTTACAATCATCCCAATTGGCCCAAATGTTTTTTGATCCAGCTACAAATTGGCGTGTCTTTTTTTTTCATTGTGGCCCAACATTATAATCCAGGCCATATTATGGGTCAGCCTCATTAAAAAATAATCACAGATTATAAACCACATAAGCAATTGTGCCATCAGCTGGATGGCTAAACTCATTTTTTTTGCGAGAAGGATGGCTAAACTCATTGTCCACTGGTTTTTTCTTCAACTTATGCCATTGTGCCTACTCTGAAAGTTTTTTGGATGCAAACATCCTCTGCATCCTTGGAACCACAGGAAAATGCCTCGAAACCTTGTTTGGAATTTGATTTCTTGTATCTTCATCCTTCCATCTTGAAGCACCACGTACTGGGCATTTATCCATTTTAGCGAACTCCTTTCTGAACAAAACACAGTTATTCGGGCAAACATGTATTGAATCATATCCAAGTCCCAATGCACGAAAAACTTTCTTCGTTTCAGCATAAGATGCAGGAATAGAAAAATTTAGAAATGCTAAACTTAACAACTTCAAAAAAAGCAGTGTACGCAACATTGCTGATTCTGTAAAATGACTTGATGTGTAGCAACTTCACCACAAAAGAAAATCTGGTATAGGGACCATCAGGGTGTAGTTCCTGTTTCATCTCTTCTAATATGGTTGCAAATTTGGACTTTGTTGCTGGTCCATGATCTTCAGCTATGTATAGCTCTTGTACCATCTCGTGGATTCTATCATCATCTGGGTCATCTTCAGGCTCATTCATCTCAGTTTCAACGTTGCAGCCAATATCCCCAGTTTCAACACTGCAGCCAATATCCCCAGTTTCAGAATTCTCATTTAATCTGACCTCCAATGCTTCTCCATGATGTATCCACCTAGTGTATGTGTTAGTCATCCCATAAATATATAAGTGATCCTCCACTTCTCCTTTATGTCGATGTAACCGATTCAAACACCTACGACATGGACATAATATCTCCTGACTGTCACCCAAATTATCGGAAACAAAGTTCATGAACTCAGTGACCCATCTAGAAAAGTTCATGAACTCAGTGACTGTGGGGGTATAGACCCATATACCCTCATGGCTGGACTTGGGCCACGCCCGACAAGGTGGCCCGGCTTGTCAGAATGGGCTGCGCGGGTTATGTGGCTGCTCGGCGTATCGCTCAAGGAATCAGGAGATTGCCTTCGCAATCAAGGAAACTAGTCGGTTAGACTAGATATCGTATCCTCAGCGGATATGGAAGTTGTAATCGGCTAGGATTAGATCCCTTAGAACTGTAACCTTGCCCCCCGGACTATATAAGGCGGGCAAGGACCCCCCTCAAAGCAGATCAATATACAGCAATACAACCCACCAAAGACATAGGACGTAGGGTATTACGCAGACCTTGCAGCCCGAACCTGGATAAATCCTCGTGTTCGTCTTGCGTCACCGTCTAGTTCGTCGTCTCGCGCACCTCCACCGATTAATCTACTACCGTGGGCATACCCCTCGGTAGACTGCCGACCATATTTCGTCGACAGTGGCGCGCCAGGTAGGGGGTGTGCGTGCGGACTCCATGGCGAGCCAGATGGTTGTTTTCCCTGCTTCCGTGATCCCGGCGGCCGGCCTGACGTTCACGGTCGGAATGATCACTTGGACCACCGGCGTCAGCAACACCACCGAGGTTACGGGGGCAGCGCAGGCTTCCCTTGCGCCGATCGAATCTACACTAACAACGGCGGGGCTGATCTCGGGACCTCTCCCTGGGTCGTCTACGCCGACCACGCGTCATCTGCTGCCTCGCTACCGAAGGAGGCAGCTCGATAATTCCGACTTGGTCGACTCCATCGATCGGGTCACCACAAATCTGGCCGAAACCTTGGCCTTGGTGGAATCGATCATAGATCAATCTGCCGAGGACAGCCACGGTCCCATTTGTTGCTCCCAGACCGAGCAACCTACTCGGATTAGCCACCAGAGGCGCCTAGATCAAGATCTGACGATCATTGCAACTCCTGAAGGGCGAACAGTCTGTTTCCGACCAGGTTCCACTACCGGCCTGAGGCTGGAGGACTATGAAGCCCAGATGGAGCACCAATCAACCGCCTATCTGTATGGATTGGCGAACGCTGCTTCCTTATATGGGGGCTGCGCTCCTCATCT
>JAHUYU010001340.1:0-11023 GCA_030439765.1 Tripidium arundinaceum | reverse complement strand
GGTGAAGCACATATGACCTTTTCTTGTCAGTTACACTACTTTTCGTGATCCGTACGCACAGTCAAATTTGCTATGATCCTACCCGCTTTTATTTATCCATGTATTGCTTCATCTAATGTGGGTTTTTTTATAAGGCAAAGGTGGGTGGGCATACTAATAAAAAGATAAATATCCATTTTAGAGGCGCATTTTAGGTGCCCTTAGACATTAGTTATTACGTGGTATGTCATGGTATGTTCCACCATAAATTAAGTATTGTTACGATCTCCACTCATGTGTACAGTTTATACATAGATGTGTGATTAGAATATACCCGTGGATGTTTGATTAATGGATGTAAGCAGGTCTGTTCGTGTACCTACAAATAGCCTTAATGATTAAACCTATTTGCAGGTTCACGGACAAACCCACTTGCATCCCTAAATGAGTATGGTGTGTCAAGAGCAGACCTAAGCCTACTAGGGTCAGTAGGACCATGACCCAATAACACCAGGTACACCTGCTTAATTAGACCCACATGATGCTAAAATTGGATAGGTGGCCTACACCTACGACCTATACAACCATCTCTCGCAACCTCACACACCCCTTCCGGCATTCGTCCATTCTTCCCCGCATTCACAGCACTGTAGCCAGCAGCTCCCCACCAGTCTCCAAAGATCTAGCTAGAATCAGGGCTCCTCATAAGTAATCATAAATTGAAGCTAACAGTGCTAATGTGAAGCTAGAAGATTCTCAACATGAACTTGTAGAAGAGATTATCGCTAATCTGAACAAGAAACAACAGGACTGGTGGTAGTAATGCTATTCATGGGGTTTGGAAATCAATTAAGGAAATACATTCAAACATTAGGGTTGATGCCTTAGGGATGTTTATTTGTTAGTATTAAGCCCACAACAACCCATAACCATCTTGTTTTTATCTAGTATAAACATGGAGTTCAAGTATCGTTTCGATTAAGACTTTGGCTTTTGCTATTTGTCAACGTGTGACCCGCTATAAGAACTTTGCCACTTTGTTTTTGGCCCTAGTCTTGGATGGATGCTGGGTCTGCACTAGCCCACTATGGTGTGCACTCTACATATGACAATAACCATACACGTGCAGCGGCGGAGGGAGAGGGGCCTGACACCCCAAAGGTTCCAGTGTCACTACAGCGTACTTAGTTATTGTTTTAATTAGCTAGTAAGTAATGTTAGTTGGAATTTTAATTATTTGTTCTTCCTTTATAATAGTCTCTAATGACATCTATATAATGTAGAATTAGTCTTTCTATTATCTTTCTCATTTTTTTTGTTCTCCTTATGGTACAATTCTAATTAACTACTCCATTCCGAATTCTAAGATATTTTGGGTTTTCTAGATACATTGATTTATTATGCATCTAGACATAGTGTATATTAAGTGCATAACAAAAGTTATGTATCTAGAAAAACAAACGTCTTATATTTGGAATGGAGGGAGTAGTTAACAAATGTAATTAGTGTTTTGCTTGTTTATTCTCCTCCAATATTGATCTCCAACGACATCTATATTATTTAGGATCAATCTTCCTGTTATCTTTCTCATCTCCTTTGGTTCCTTTTATTACCGTGAATTTTGTAGGCTAAGAATTAGATTGATTGGGTGGAGGTATGAGACTTAGGGCTAATTAAATTATGTTTTCTTTTTCTTTGTAATATTTAGTTTTTTTGGGGGGTGTTTAACCATAAAATAAACATTTATCTGGTTATAATCTATACTATTGACTTACATGTACTTCATCATGTATGATTGTTGCATGGGGTTCTGTTTCAAAACGTGTGCTTTAATTTTATCGTAAGTGGAACTTCCTTCGCTTCTCTGACTTTGACCAAATTTAAAATATAACATTTACGATATTAAGTAAATACACTATGGAGGCATCCATGGTAGATTTAATCAAACTAAATTGATGCTATAAGTGTTGTGCATTTTTCTATTTGGTAAAGTTAAATAAGTACTCGGTAAGAAGTATAAGGGTGTCAACACCGTACTCCAAAAGTAGTTCACAGGCATTAAAATATTATCTACAAATTACTTAAACCAGCATTGTGCAAGAAGTTCATAGGAGCGGGAATAGCAAAAGCCGTCCATAGCACTATGGTTAGGCCACAAGACAATACACATCATACTAACAATGCTGCTAACACAAAAAACACTAAAAAAAAATAAATACGTTGGTTTTGCCTCGCCTTCGTTCACATCTCTACCTTCAAAACCGAGAAGCACACTTGTTCCATTCACAATCTTGCTAGAACACTACTAATTTCAATAGAATTCTCCACCAAAATTTCACCAACTTCTTGAATCAAGACTCCCCAAACCAATACAAAGTATAGTAGCTATACATCTCACCGCCTGCACCCCAACGGCCCAACCTCAGCTTCCCATACAACACCTAACTTTCTACCGAACTTATACCCTTTTGTTCATCTAGGAATCCACCTGCCGTATAGCCATTCTCCTCTTAGATTTCAAGGTGAATAGGTGATCAATGGCATATGGACTTAGCTGCAACCTACTGTACCAAGATTTCAAAGCTTTTATCTTCATGAAAGTTTTTACCATTTAGCCTCAACGACGAAGCAATAAGGTGCGCCGAGGTATCGGCACCTTCTGGCGTGCAAGGGAAATGAGTTGTGGAGTAGGGATATATTGATCATTGTACCCTTATTTTTTACCCATTTTAGTACACTGGGGATTGTGGTGTTTTACATAGATACTATCACCTGCTGCATCCATCTATATAGACTGGTTGGTTTTTTTTAACATTTGTTCTTGGCCTAATTAGAGCATCTCCTAGAGTTTGGTATAATTTACCTGCTAAACTAATAGATCTATAGCAAGTTAACAGAAGAAATAGCAATCTTAAATTTTCTCCTTCTCCAATAGTCTTCTATGATAGTTTCCTAAACGATTTTGCATTGAGAACCCAAACTATTTCTAACTAATTAAAGCTTTTTTAATAGTTTCTTTGTCTCTTACCGTTCTCTTATCTGGAATCCTTCTTAATTTACACATACGTCCAATTTACTCCCGTATCCTAAGAAAAACGCCGGACGCGGAGCAGATACGGAGTTCCTCTCGACTCCACGGATACAGAGTTCCTCTCAAATGCGGAAACTTACGAGTTGAAGAGGATATTTATAACTTTTTATTTTTAAAGAGCTCTTTTATCAAACTATTGGAGGACACTTTTTTTCCCATTTTACTAAAATATAAAAATAGGGAGTTGTTTTACAAAACTTCTGGAGATGCTCGTAGTAGTACAATACTAAGCACCTTGCTTTTAAAAAATGAAGAGAAAACATATGTATAAGGACGTGAACGCGAAGTGAACAAAGCTGATCCAACTATTTACTATTACCTCCGTCCTAAAAAATGCAATTATAGGCGTATTCAAAATTAAAGTGTCTAAAATTTAATCAAATATATAGATAAAAATACTAATGTTTATGATGTCAAATAAATATATTATGAAGATATGTTTCGTGACAAATCTAATGGTACCAATTTAGTATAATAAATATTAGTAATTTTTTATGTTAATTTAGGTAAATTTGACATACTTTAATATAGTACTGTTCTAGAATTGAATTTTTCTAAGAGTGCTCCTAAACCCTAAATCCTGAACCCTAAACCCTAAAGCACACATGCTTTTAATATATAAGTGATCCAACTGGAGTGCTCCGAAACGGAGACCTGGTGATGTATCGTCTTTATGTGTACTGTACTGCTACGAGCTGGACGAAAGATGCCTTGCCAAGGAACAGGGACAAGGCACAGGACAAATTGAAACAAGTGGCTCAAACGATAGTGTAGTTTCTTCAGTTTTCACTAATTTCTTTTTGGCGAAGATGACACACGAGCTAGCACTTCAACATGTGGCAACTGCCTGCCTTTTTCTTTCCTAGGGTCAAAGTGCCTCTCGAGCAAATAGGAATAATAAGGCTTACTAATAAACGTATCTACTGCTACGTGCGAGTTTGGTTATACTAGAACTTTGAGTTATAGATAGTACTTCTCCTGTTCTAAATTGTAAGACGTTTTAGCTTTTCTAGATCCATAGATTTTGTTATACACTTAGATGTATGTAAAAGCAATGTATCTAAAAAAACAATATGTAACCATAACCTGGCATCCTCATAAATATAGGAGGAGAGATGTTGTTTGTAACCATAACAATATAGCGATATATTTGTAGCCAGAAGACAACGTCCTGTCCAGACCAGTGTTCCAGTATTACGGACGAGCTAGCGTCTATAATCAATAATCACATCCTGATGATATAGGCTTCGGTGAACCTCGTCAATAAAGATTATGCCTCTGATGTCAGATGTAATTAATCTTATATATTCGTCTCGGTATATCCAATCGACTCTACCTGTAGAGATTGGTGGACAGCTTGCCACTCAATAATTTCAAACAATCGAGATCAAGAGCTTGTTAGATAATGTATGCGTGTGTATTGTGCATGTGTAAACCATAGTCCACAGGAATTGGAATGCCATGAATAGATATGGATGCATGCATAGGTTGAGTTAGTCTTGGTCTAGCTGCATGCGTTAGTCTTGGATCCTATCACAGTTGAGTGGTTGCATGTATCAACTCATAGCTGTGCGGCTGGCCTTTTCTCTTAGTCTATTCTATTTGTAGAAGCTATACTCGATATATGTATGAGCCACGGTTGAGGCTGTTTCAACCATACAATTAACACGCATTCACGGTGACCCAAGATAGGGAGCCGTGGTTCCTCCAACTGCGCCTCTGAATTTTACATGGTAATCAGAGCCATCTAACAGATTGAATCTCAGCAGATCAATCTTCCATTCCTCTCCATGGCGAGTTCATCTTCGATGAGCAATCTCCTGGCTGGTCAAAGAGTCACGGAGAAACTCACCAAACACAATCATGCATTGTGGAAGGCCCAAGTCAAGTCGGTGCACGGCTCATGGGGCACCTCAATGGTGACTCCAAAGCCCCAAGCCCCGAGATCGTCACCAAGGTGGACGACAAGGAGGTGAAGAAGCCAAATCCAGCGTATGAACAATGGGAGGCGGCGGACCAGCAAGTCCTTTCCTTCCTCCTGTCATCGCTCTCCAAGGAAGTGATGACGCAAGTCGCAAAATGTGACACTGCAACAGCAGTCTGGACGAAAATCGAACAGATGTTCGCGTCCCAGATCCGTGCAAGGACGGTCAACCTGCTCATTGCGCTTGCCAACACCAAGAAAGGTAACTCACCTGTTGCTGAATACTTTGCCAAAATGAAGTCTCTAGGTGATGAGATGGCGGCGGCTGGAAGAGTTCTGGATGATGAAGAGATGGTGGAGTACATCCTCACTAGACTCGGCGAAGACTTCTCTCAATTGGTTACTGCCCTCACTGCAAGGGTAGAGCCGATCACGGTTGGAGAGCTGTATCTCAGCTCCTCAACTTTGAGACCCGGAAGGACCTCACATATGGGCCTGGATCGGGATCTGCGAACGCTGCCAGCCGAGGGCGTGGTGGCGGACGCGGTGGTGGTGGCCGTGGATAGTGGCAACAGCAGCGCGGGAACACCACCCAACGTGGCCGTGGCCGTAGCCCTCCTGCTCGTGGCCGCGGACAGAGAGGCGGTGGACGTGGCTACAACAACTACAGCAACAACAACCCTCGTCAAGCACCACCAGCTGTTGATGATGACCGCCCATAGTGCCAAGTATGCTACAAAACTGGCCATACTGCAGATCGCTGTTGGCACAGGTTTGAAGAAGACTTCGTCCTGTGCCTTGTCCCTGTTCCTTGGCAAGGCATCTTTCGTCCAGCTCGTAGCAGTACAGTACACATAAAGACGATACATCACCAGGTCTCCGTTTCGGAGCACTCCAGTTGGATCACTTATATATTAAAAGCATGTGTGCTTTAGGGTTTAGGGTTCAGGATTTAGGGTTTAGGAGCACTCTTAGAAAAATTCAATTCTAGAACAGTACTATATTAAAGTATGTCAAATTTACCTAAATTAACATAAAAAATTACTAATATTTATTATACTAAATTGGTACCATTAGATTTGTCACGAAACATATCTTCATAATATATTTATTTGACATCATAAACATTAGTATTTTTATCTATATATTTGATTAAATTTTAGACACTTTAATTTTGAATACGCCTATAATTGCATTTTTTAGGACGGAGGTAATAGTAAATAGTTGGATCAGCTTTGTTCACTTCGCGTTCACGTCCTTATACATATGTTTTCTCTTCATTTTTTAAAAGCAAGGTGCTTAGTATTGTACTACTACGAGCATCTCCAGAAGTTTTGTAAAACAACTCCCTATTTTTATATTTTAGTAAAATGGGAAAAAAAGTGTCCTCCAATAGTTTGATAAAAGAGCTCTTTAAAAATAAAAAGTTATAAATATCCTCTTCAACTCGTAAGTTTCCGCATTTGAGAGGAACTCTGTATCCGTGGAGTCGAGAGGAACTCCGTATCTGCTCCGCGTCCGGCGTTTTTCTTAGGATACGGGAGTAAATTGGACGTATGTGTAAATTAAGAAGGATTCCAGATAAGAGAACGGTAAGAGACAAAGAAACTATTAAAAAAGCTTTAATTAGTTAGAAATAGTTTGGGTTCTCAATGCAAAATCGTTTAGGAAACTATCATAGAAGACTATTGGAGAAGGAGAAAATTTAAGATTGCTATTTCTTCTGTTAACTTGCTATAGATCTATTAGTTTAGCAGGTAAATTATACCAAACTCTAGGAGATGCTCTAATTAGGCCAAGAACAAATGTTAAAAAAAACCAACCAGTCTATATAGATGGATGCAGCAGGTGATAGTATCTATGTAAAACACCACAATCCCCAGTGTACTAAAATGGGTAAAAAATAAGGGTACAATGATCAATATATCCCTACTCCACAACTCATTTCCCTTGCACGCCAGAAGGTGCCGATACCTCGGCGCACCTTATTGCTTCGTCGTTGAGGCTAAATGGTAAAAACTTTCATGAAGATAAAAGCTTTGAAATCTTGGTACAGTAGGTTGCAGCTAAGTCCATATGCCATTGATCACCTATTCACCTTGAAATCTAAGAGGAGAATGGCTATACGGCAGGTGGATTCCTAGATGAACAAAAGGGTATAAGTTCGGTAGAAAGTTAGGTGTTGTATGGGAAGCTGAGGTTGGGCCGTTGGGGTGCAGGCGGTGAGATGTATAGCTACTATACTTTGTATTGGTTTGGGGAGTCTTGATTCAAGAAGTTGGTGAAATTTTGGTGGAGAATTCTATTGAAATTAGTAGTGTTCTAGCAAGATTGTGAATGGAACAAGTGTGCTTCTCGGTTTTGAAGGTAGAGATGTGAACGAAGGCGAGGCAAAACCAACGTATTTATTTTTTTAGTGTTTTTTGTGTTAGCAGCATTGTTAGTATGATGTGTATTGTCTTGTGGCCTAACCATAGTGCTATGGACGGCTTTTGCTATTCCCGCTCCTATGAACTTCTTGCACAATGCTGGTTTAAGTAATTTGTAGATAATATTTTAATGCCTGTGAACTACTTTTGGAGTACGGTGTTGACACCCTTATACTTCTTACCGAGTACTTATTTAACTTTACCAAATAGAAAAATGCACAACACTTATAGCATCAATTTAGTTTGATTAAATCTACCATGGATGCCTCCATAGTGTATTTACTTAATATCGTAAATGTTATATTTTAAATTTGGTCAAAGTCAGAGAAGCGAAGGAAGTTCCACTTACGATAAAATTAAAGCACACGTTTTGAAACAGAACCCCATGCAACAATCATACATGATGAAGTACATGTAAGTCAATAGTATAGATTATAACCAGATAAATGTTTATTTTATGGTTAAACACCCCCCAAAAAAACTAAATATTACAAAGAAAAAGAAAACATAATTTAATTAGCCCTAAGTCTCATACCTCCACCCAATCAATCTAATTCTTAGCCTACAAAATTCACGGTAATAAAAGGAACCAAAGGAGATGAGAAAGATAACAGGAAGATTGATCCTAAATAATATAGATGTCGTTGGAGATCAATATTGGAGGAGAATAAACAAGCAAAACACTAATTACATTTGTTAACTACTCCCTCCATTCCAAATATAAGACGTTTGTTTTTCTAGATACATAACTTTTGTTATGCACTTAATATACACTATGTCTAGATGCATAATAAAATCAATGTATCTAGAAAACCCAAAATATCTTAGAATTCGGAATGGAGTAGTTAATTAGAATTGTACCATAAGGAGAACAAAAAAAATGAGAAAGATAATAGAAAGACTAATTCTACATTATATAGATGTCATTAGAGACTATTATAAAGGAAGAACAAATAATTAAAATTCCAACTAACATTACTTACTAGCTAATTAAAACAATAACTAAGTACGCTGTAGTGACACTGGAACCTTTGGGGTGTCAGGACCCCTCTCCCTCCGCCGCTGCACGTGTATGGTTATTGTCATATGTAGAGTGCACACCATAGTGGGCTAGTGCAGACCCAGCATCCATCCAAGACTAGGGCCAAAAACAAAGTGGCAAAGTTCTTATAGCGGGTCACACGTTGACAAATAGCAAAAGCCAAAGTCTTAATCGAAACGATACTTGAACTCCATGTTTATACTAGATAAAAACAAGATGGTTATGGGTTGTTGTGGGCTTAATACTAACAAATAAACATCCCTAAGGCATCAACCCTAATGTTTGAATGTATTTCCTTAATTGATTTCCAAACCCCATGAATAGCATTACTACCACCAGTCCTGTTGTTTCTTGTTCAGATTAGCGATAATCTCTTCTACAAGTTCATGTTGAGAATCTTCTAGCTTCACATTAGCACTGTTAGCTTCAATTTATGATTACTTATGAGGAGCCCTGATTCTAGCTAGATCTTTGGAGACTGGTGGGGAGCTGCTGGCTACAGTGCTGTGAATGCGGGGAAGAATGGACGAATGCCGGAAGGGGTGTGTGAGGTTGCGAGAGATGGTTGTATAGGTCGTAGGTGTAGGCCACCTATCCAATTTTAGCATCATGTGGGTCTAATTAAGCAGGTGTACCTGGTGTTATTGGGTCATGGTCCTACTGACCCTAGTAGGCTTAGGTCTGCTCTTGACACACCATACTCATTTAGGGATGCAAGTGGGTTTGTCCGTGAACCTGCAAATAGGTTTAATCATTAAGGCTATTTGTAGGTACACGAACAGACCTGCTTACATCCATTAATCAAACATCCACGGGTATATTCTAATCACACATCTATGTATAAACTGTACACATGAGTGGAGATCGTAACAATACTTAATTTATGGTGGAACATACCATGACATACCACGTAATAACTAATGTCTAAGGGCACCTAAAATGCGCCTCTAAAATGGATATTTATCTTTTTATTAGTATGCCCACCCACCTTTGCCTTATAAAAAAACCCACATTAGATGAAGCAATACATGGATAAATAAAAGCGGGTAGGATCATAGCAAATTTGACTGTGCGACGGGATCACCTTTGTTTGCTGTGGAACACTTAGAAATAAAGGACTGTATGTGCATTATACTCTATATCATAATACATAAAGTGGTTAAGCGGAGACATGAAAGGTAGCTACTAGAGGGTGCAGCAGCCTAGCCTGACCTTTTCTTGTCAGTTACACTACTTTTCGTGATCGCTACGCACAAGATCTCTCTATTTTCATCTTCATATATTCTGATCATCAGGTGCTTCTTTTAGAAAGGACAGGCGGCTTTTTTTTCTTCTTCATATGGAAGGTTCTCTAGCAGGGAAGCATGTGCTCATCTGGTAGCACTGACACACATGCACTATCCTGGTCCACCATTTCAGCATGAAATGAAATTCTCTCGCATGGTTTGGCCTCACCACTATATTTTCCAGGACAGCTGACCTACATCTAACTAGCGAAATACAGATGAATTTTTCACCCTTTTCTATTAGAATTTTTTGAGCTAAATTGGTCGACGCATACAAGCTAATATGATATTAGTTATGTTTCATCCTCCTTCCCTATCTTATGCCTACCATGTTGTCACCATAGTAACTTGGCTTCCTCTTGAATTTGTTTTGAATCACAGTACAAATGTAGATGCTTACATATATATAAGCACACCCACATTTATGAATGCACATAGGCATGCTACCTTTATGAACACATATGAAAGACTAAGCCGGTACCTGCGTCAAGTTGAGAATTTAATCTAGGTGTACAGGTTCCTCCACAAAGTAACATAACTAACCGACTTGCGCTAAGTTCTTGACTTCACTCTTGAATTATTAGCACCATGTGGTCGTATATATGCTGTCACCACAATAACTTGGCTTCAGTAGGGTGCCATAGCGTTTTGCTCCCCTTTTAGTATTCTCTTTGTCAAATTATAAGTCATTTTAACTTTTCTAGATACATAGAAAAGGTTATATATTTAGACATAGCGTATATCTAGATAGATAACAAAAGCTTATGTCTTAGAAAAATCAGAATGGCATATAATTTGGAACGGAGGGAGTATTATCTAACTAGTGGTCCTTTGATTTGCTTCATTTCCTATAACTAATGGCACTCGTGTCCTTGCGTATATGCACCAAGGTTCTAAATCTCCAGCTATAGTTGCTGCTATCTCCGTCTATAGCTGTTTAGAGGAGGATTTAGGTTTTTTTTTCAATGTACAATTTAGCTATTAGTTGTTTTAGGAGCTAGATCGCTAAATGCCTTAACCGGTGATTTAAAACACTGATATGCACTCTTATTGGATTGGCTTACCGCTGCGGGCTTTCCTCTAAAGACCCCTCCTGATCTTGGATTACCCTTCACCCCGACCTCTAAAGCTCTGTTCGGCTGATACATAAGCTGGTTGATAGGCCGGCTGAAGCCGTTTTGTTGTGAGAGAAAAACAATGTAGATTCTGGCTTTAAGCCGGCTGATAAGTTCAAGCGAACATGCCTAAATCGAAACCGAAACTTTAATGTCA
>JAHUYU010003371.1:0-14825 GCA_030439765.1 Tripidium arundinaceum | reverse complement strand
TAGGGAGGAAAGTTTTCCGTGCGGATTCTGTATTCTTTATTATATGATCGATAAGTCTTTGAACATGTAGTTCACATTCCACACCAGTCCACCTCAGAGGAGCTCTCCTTCTCTCCCCTATGTCCTTCTATCACAGAGCCAGTGAGAGAGGGAAAGCCAATTTTTTTCTTTTTCTGCTTCCACCGGCTCTGTGAGAGAAGGAGAGAAGAGAAGAAGAAGAGCTCTTGTGAACCGTGAATGCGTCAGAAAAGCTCTACCAAACGGGGCCTAAGTGTCACACCCGGCGCTGAGTAGTGAGGACGATGGCGCAGAGAAGGAAGGCGTCTTCTTAAACAGCTAGCGTATTTATTATAGTTCGTTTTCTATTCATGTAATGACATGTGGGCCCGGCTGGCCGCAAGCTGTATCCGGCACATAAGTGCCCAAACCTGTAAGGGAGACATTCAAACATATTCACAAATCAGAATCGCCTAAGGCTGAGGCTGTCCTCGCCGGCGTTCCTCTGCCTATTCTATATTGTTTGCGCGCTCACGTCAACGGCGACCTCGCTGGCGGCCACGTGTGTGACAGGTGGTATCAGAGATGGCGTACCCTCGGCCCGTTCTTTTCTCGGTGTTTTGAACCTGGATCGTAATCCTCGGCGGCGGGTTGATCTCACGTCCTTGCCATCGGCAAACTTGTGAGGTCCTGTAGGTCCGGGCAGTGGTTGATCTGGTTCGGCATCCGGGTGAGGCACTCCCGATTTCATCTCTTGGTGGCGAACGGCGGCGGTGCGCGCACTTTAGAATCCAACGGCGCGCGAATACGCACGGCAGTGGCATGACGAGAATGGATGACGCGGCGACATCCGCCGCCGACGTCTTCTTCGGCAAGCTCTACTTCGACTAGGGGACTACACCAACAACCTAGGGTTCGGCGGCAAGAACCTCAGTGAGCTACATCCTCTTGCTCACTTGTTTCTCTCTTAAGCACGTTTGAACGAACAATGAGGGTTGCGAGGCAATTGTTCCTGCCTAAAATTCCGTAATTGCGTCGTTCAAAGTCAGTGTGGTGGCGTGTGGCGGGGAAGTATCTATGAATTTGGGTTGCGGGGCATTTGTTCCCGTGTAAAATTCCTCGATCATGCATCACTTCCGGGCGGCGGTGTTCGGGGCAAGCACGAAATAGGGGCGGAGCAATCCAAGCCTGCTGCTTGTTCATCTTCAAGTCCCGGATTTTCTTCACAAGTCACCACGGCTCCACCTAAATCCTCGGTGCAGACGCAGATTCTGCTAGATAACATGTCCAAAAGCGTTGAAGATGAGAAATCCCGGTGGGATCAGGTGATGGAGAATTTCGACTTGATGTTTTCACGTGTCAATGACATCAACATGGTTCAGCATCAACTGAAGACCCAGATGGACATTCGTGGAGCTGCTATGGACCAGTACTCAGCTGAGCAATGCATGATTGCCAACAGGTTAAAGTCCAGGTTGTCACTCAGTTAACCTTACGGCAATTTGATCATGAAGTAAATCTGAAGGTGACGATTCTATGACACTGGTGTATGACGAGGAAGATGATTTCACCAATGTCTTTGCCAAAGAAAAGGGACCCCAGAAGCCTAAATCTTCTAAACCCAGAAAGCCTTCAGTGAAGTCCGATAGAAAATAGCCTCTCCCACATCATTCATTGCCTAAAATGCAGTTTCCCAAGTTTGATGGCACAAATCCTAGAGTTTGACGCGACAAGTGCAAGGATTACTTTGAAATCTATCATCTTCCAGAAGAAATGTGGATCACTGCAGCCACATTACATTTTGAAGGTAATGCTGCTAAGTGGTGGCAGGCATACAAGCAAAACCACACCTTGGGCTCCTCGATAGCATTTTGCTCTGTACTAGAAGCCAAGTTTGGAGCAGATGACTTTAGAACTGCTATGACTAAATTGTTAGCACACAAGCAAATAGGTTCAGTAGAGGACTACACTATTGCTTTTCAGTCACTTCAATTTGACATAACTATGCACAATTGCCATTATGATGATATGTTTTTTGCATCAAAGTACATCAGTGGCTTGAAGGAGGACATCAGAGGCATACTGGAAGCTCAGATGCCCCCAATAGTGGACAAGGCTGCCCTCACTGCAAGATCCAATAGGGAGTGCTAGAGAGGCCCAAAACCAGATATTAGAGAAATACCCCTCCAATCAGAACAGCCACTATCTAGCAGAGTGAGCATCACCTTGTCCTTGACTCTGGTTTTGAGCTTGATACAATTGGTGTGGTCCTAACTAGAGATTGCATTCAGAGATAATTGGCAGAATTCTTCAGGTAAAGTATCTTCTGCTGCCAACTAGTTGAGAACCTCATCAGTAAGTTCTCTGTCCAAGTCATTTATCACCAAAGCATTGGCTTGAGGCTTGTTTTTCTTGGTGTAGACCTCCAAATGTCCTGGTTCACACTTCTCACCACAGTTGAAACAAAGGCCATTTGTTTTCTGTAGTCCCGGAGTTGTCTATCTTTCCAAAGTTGGGAATTGGCTGGTTGTGTTCTGGGTCAGCTCTTTGCTGTTGTGGCTGTTCGACGACTTGCCCCACTGGCCATGGCGCAGCTACGCGCCGCGCTAGCCCAGCCGTTCACGCCGCGCCCAGCGCTCCCGGTCCGCCACACTCCGACCTCGCTGGCAGGCTCCGGGCTTAGCCTCGACTTCTCTCTTCCGCCACATCCAGGTGAGTAGAGCCACCGCAGACACGCTGTTCTGCGATCGCTAGCTCGGCGACGCCCAAGCGCGTTCTTATCTGATATCTCTGTCTGACGCGTGCAGGCGTCGGCGCGCCCCGGTGCGCGTACCCCAGGATCGAGGCAACGGCGCGGCGCGGCGCGCGCACGGAGAGCGCCAAGGTCAGGAACCGTCGGCTGGAGAAGAAGGTACGTTCCGATGCTCCACCTGGATTTTCAAATTTCAGGATAAGGCCAGCAGCCCGGCAGCCCGCAGGGATTTAACCAAGCCGCCGCTGCAGTTCAACGGCACGGCGACGAAGCCCAGGCTCTCGGTGTTCTGCTCCAACCGGCAGCTCTACGCCGTGCTCGCCGACGACCACAACAAGAAGATCCTCTTCTACGGCAGCACGCTGCAGAAGTCCATCTGCGGCGACCCGCCCTGCGGCGCCGTGGTAAGCCATCGTCGTCTTCTCCGTGTGGAATTTGCTTTGTATTCCGGCGGGAATCTTGAGTCGACTTTGCCTGGCCCGCTCGCCCTGGACAGGAGGCTGCCCGGAGGGTCGGAGAGGAGCTCGTCAGGGTGTGCAACGAGCTGGGCTTCTCCGAGGTCTCCTACGATCGCAACGGCTTTGCTCGAGGCGACAAGATGATGGCGTTCGAGGTTCCGGTCTCACAGCACGGGTTCCTGCCAAGATAGGCTTGCACTGACACTTCACCGTAGCAGCCTATTCAGGAGACAAGGGAGGAAAGTTTTCCGTGCGGATTCTGTATTCTTTATTATATGATCGATAAGTCTTTGAACATGTAGTTCACATTCCACACCAGTCCACCTCAGAGGAGCTCTCCTTCTCTCCCCTATGTCCTTCTATCACAGAGCCAGTGAGAGAGGGAAAGCCAATTTTTTTCTTTTTCTGCTTCCACCGGCTCTGTGAGAGAAGGAGAGAAGAGAAAGAAGAAGAGCTCTTGTGAACCGTGAATGCGTCAGAAAAGCTCTACCAAACGGGGCCTAAGTGTCACACCCGGCGCTGAGTAGTGAGGACGATGGCGCAGAGAAGGAAGGCGTCTTCTTAAACAGCTAGCGTATTTATTATAGTTCGTTTTCTATTCATGTAATGACATGTGGGCCCGGCTGGCCGCAAGCTGTATCCGGCACATAAGTGCCCAAACCTGTAAGGGAGACATTCAAACATATTCACAAATCAGAATCGCCTAAGGCTGAGGCTGTCCTCGCCGGCGTTCCTCTGCCTATTCTATATTGTTTGCGCGCTCACGTCAACGGCGACCTCGCTGGCGGCCACGTGTGTGACAGGTGGTATCAGAGATGGCGTACCCTCGGCCCGTTCTTTTCTCGGTGTTTTGAACCTGGATCGTAATCCTCGGCGGCGGGTTGATCTCACGTCCTTGCCATCGGCAAACTTGTGAGGTCCTGTAGGTCCGGGCAGTGGTTGATCTGGTTCGGCATCCGGGTGAGGCACTCCCGATTTCATCTCTTGGTGGCGAACGGCGGCGGTGCGCGCACTTTAGAATCCAACGGCGCGCGAATACGCACGGCAGTGGCATGACGAGAATGGATGACGCGGCGACATCCGCCGCCGACGTCTTCTTCGGCAAGCTCTACTTCGACTAGGGGACTACACCAACAACCTAGGGTTCGGCGGCAAGAACCTCAGTGAGCTACATCCTCTTGCTCACTTGTTTCTCTCTTAAGCACGTTTGAACGAACAATGAGGGTTGCGAGGCAATTGTTCCTGCCTAAAATTCCGTAATTGCGTCGTTCAAAGTCAGTGTGGTGGCGTGTGGCGGGGAAGTATCTATGAATTTGGGTTGCGGGGCATTTGTTCCCGTGTAAAATTCCTCGATCATGCATCACTTCCGGGCGGCGGTGTTCGGGGCAAGCACGAAATAGGGGCGGAGCAATCCAAGCCTGCTGCTTGTTCATCTTCAAGTCCCGGATTTTCTTCACAAGTCACCACGGCTCCACCTAAATCCTCGGTGCAGACGCAGATTCTGCTAGATAACATGTCCAAAAGCGTTGAAGATGAGAAATCCCGGTGGGATCAGGTGATGGAGAATTTCGACTTGATGTTTTCACGTGTCAATGACATCAACATGGTTCAGCATCAACTGAAGACCCAGATGGACATTCGTGGAGCTGCTATGGACCAGTACTCAGCTGAGCAATGCATGATTGCCAACAGGTTAAAGTCCAGGTTGTCACTCAGTTAACCTTACGGCAATTTGATCATGAAGTTAAATCTGAAGGTGACGATTCTATGACACTGGTGTATGACGAGGAAGATGATTTCACCAATGTCTTTGCCAAAGAAAAGGGACCCCAGAAGCCTAAATCTTCTAAACCCAGAAAGCCTTCAGTGAAGTCCGATAGAAAATAGCCTCTCCCACATCATTCATTGCCTAAAATGCAGTTTCCCAAGTTTGATGGCACAAATCCTAGAGTTTGACGCGACAAGTGCAAGGATTACTTTGAAATCTATCATCTTCCAGAAGAAATGTGGATCACTGCAGCCACATTACATTTTGAAGGTAATGCTGCTAAGTGGTGGCAGGCATACAAGCAAAACCACACCTTGGGCTCCTCGATAGCATTTTGCTCTGTACTAGAAGCCAAGTTTGGAGCAGATGACTTTAGAACTGCTATGACTAAATTGTTAGCACACAAGCAAATAGGTTCAGTAGAGGACTACACTATTGCTTTTCAGTCACTTCAATTTGACATAACTATGCACAATTGCCATTATGATGATATGTTTTTTGCATCAAAGTACATCAGTGGCTTGAAGGAGGACATCAGAGGCATACTGGAAGCTCAGATGCCCCCAATAGTGGACAAGGCTGCCCTCACTGCAAGATCCAATAGGGAGTGCTAGAGAGGCCCAAAACCAGATATTAGAGAAATACCCCTCCAATCAGAACAGCCACAACAGCAAAGAGCTGACCCAGAACACAACCAGCCAATTCCCAACTTTGGAAAGATAGACAACTCCGGGACTACAGAAAACAAATGGCCTTTGTTTCAACTGTGGTGAGAAGTGTGAACCAGGACATTTGGAGGTCTACACCAAGAAAAACAAGCCTCAAGCCAATGCTTTGGTGATAAATGACTTGGACAGAGAACTTACTGATGAGGTTCTCAACTAGTTGGCAGCAGAAGATACTTTACCTGAAGAATTCTGCCAATTATCTCTGAATGCAATCTCTAGTTAGGACCACACCAATTGTATCAAGCTCAAAACCAGAGTCAAGGACAAGGTGATGCTCACTCTGCTAGATAGTGGCTGTTCTGATTGGAGGGGTATTTCTCTAATATCTGGTTTTGGGCCTCTCTAGCACTCCCTATTGGATCTTGCAGTGAGGGGCAGCCTTGTCCACTATTGGGGGCATCTGAGCTTCCAGTATGCCTCTGATGTCCTCCTTCAAGCCACTGATGTACTTTGATGCAAAAAACATATCATCATAATGGCAATTGTGCATAGTTATGTCAAATTGAAGTGACTGAAAAGCAATAGTGTAGTCCTCTACTGAACCTATTTGCTTGTGTGCTAACAATTTAGTCATAGCAGTTCTAAAGTCATCTGCTCCAAACTTGGCTTCTAGTACAGAGCAAAATGCTATCGAGGAGCCCAAGGTGTGGTTTTGCTTGTATGCCTGCCACCACTTAGCAGCATTACCTTCAAAATGTAATGTGGCTGCAGTGATCCACATTTCTTCTGGAAGATGATAGATTTCAAAGTAATCCTTGCACTTGTCGCGTCAAACTCTAGGATTTGTGCCATCAAACTTGGGAAACTGCATTTTAGGCAATGAATGATGTGGGAGAGGCTATTTTCTATCGGACTTCACTGAAGGCTTTCTGGGTTTAGAAGATTTAGGCTTCTGGGGTCCCTTTTCTTTGGCAAAGACATTGGTGAAATCATCTTCCTCGTCATACACCAGTGTCATAGAATCGTCACCTTCAGATTTAACTTCATGATCAAATTGCCGTAAGGTTAACTGAGTGACAACCTGGACTTTAACCTGTTGGCAATCATGCATTGCTCAGCTGAGTACTGGTCCATAGCAGCTCCACGAATGTCCATCTGGGTCTTCAGTTGATGCTGAACCATGTTGATGTCATTGACACGTGAAAACATCAAGTCGAAATTCTCCATCACCTGATCCCACCGGGATTTCTCATCTTCAACGCTTTTGGACATGTTATCTAGCAGAATCTGCGTCTGCACCGAGGATTTAGGTGGAGCCGTGGTGACTTGTGAAGAAAATCCGGGACTTGAAGATGAACAAGCAGCAGGCTTGGATTGCTCCGCCCCTATTTCGTGCTTGCCCCGAACACCGCCGCCCGGAAGTGATGCATGATCGAGGAATTTTACACGGGAACAAATGCCCCGCAACCCAAATTCATAGATACTTCCCCGCCACACGCCACCACACTGACTTTGAACGACGCAATTACGGAATTTTAGGCAGGAACAATTGCCTCGCAACCCTCATTGTTCGTTCAAACGTGCTTAAGAGAGAAACAAGTGAGCAAGAGGATGTAGCTCACTGAGGTTCTTGCCGCCGAACCCTAGGTTGTTGGTGTAGTCCCCTAGTCGAAGTAGAGCTTGCCGAAGAAGACGTCGGCGGCGGATGTCGCCGCGTCATCCATTCTCGTCATGCCACTGCCGTGCGTATTCGCGCGCCGTTGGATTCTAAAGTGCGCGCACCGCCGCCGTTCGCCACCAAGAGATGAAATCGGGAGTGCCTCACCCGGATGCCGAACCAGATCAACCACTGCCCGGACCTACAGGACCTCACAAGTTTGCCGATGGCAAGGACGTGAGATCAACCCGCCGCCGAGGATTACGATCCAGGTTCAAAACACCGAGAAAAGAACGGGCCGAGGGTACGCCATCTCTGATACCACCTGTCACACACGTGGCCGCCAGCGAGGTCGCCGTTGACGTGAGCGCGCAAACAATATAGAATAGGCAGAGGAACGCCGGCGAGGACAGCCTCAGCCTTAGGCGATTCTGATTTGTGAATATGTTTGAATGTCTCCCTTACAGGTTTGGGCACTTATGTGCCGGATACAGCTTGCGGCCAGCCGGGCCCACATGTCATTACATGAATAGAAAACGAACTATAATAAATACGCTAGCTGTTTAAGAAGACGCCTTCCTTCTCTGCGCCATCGTCCTCACTACTCAGCGCCGGGTGTGACACTTAGGCCCCGTTTGGTAGAGCTTTTCTGACGCATTCACGGTTCACAAGAGCTCTTCTTCTTTCTCTTCTCTCCTTCTCTCACAGAGCCGGTGGAAGCAGAAAAAGAAAAAAATTGGCTTTCCCTCTCTCACTGGCTCTGTGATAGAAGGACATAGGGGAGAGAAGGAGAGCTCCTCTGAGGTGGACTGGTGTGGAATGTGAACTACATGTTCAAAGACTTATCGATCATATAATAAAGAATACAGAATCCGCACGGAAAACTTTCCTCCCTTGTCTCCTGAATAGGCTGCTACGGTGAAGTGTCAGTGCAAGCCTATCTTGGCAGGAACCCGTGCTGTGAGACCGGAACCTCGAACGCCATCATCTTGTCGCCTCGAGCAAAGCCGTTGCGATCGTAGGAGACCTCGGAGAAGCCCAGCTCGTTGCACACCCTGACGAGCTCCTCTCCGACCCTCCGGGCAGCCTCCTGTCCAGGGCGAGCGGGCCAGGCAAAGTCGACTCAAGATTCCCGCCGGAATACAAAGCAAATTCCACACGGAGAAGACGACGATGGCTTACCACGGCGCCGCAGGGCGGGTCGCCGCAGATGGACTTCTGCAGCGTGCTGCCGTAGAAGAGGATCTTCTTGTTGTGGTCGTCGGCGAGCACGGCGTAGAGCTGCCGGTTGGAGCAGAACACCGAGAGCCTGGGCTTCGTCGCCGTGCCGTTGAACTGCAGCGGCGGCTTGGTTAAATCCCTGCGGGCTGCCGGGCTGCTGGCCTTATCCTGAAATTTGAAAATCCAGGTGGAGCATCGGAACGTACCTTCTTCTCCAGCCGACGGTTCCTGACCTTGGCGCTCTCCGTGCGCGCGCCGCGCCGCGCCGTTGCCTCGATCCTGGGGTACGCGCACCGGGGCGCGCCGACGCCTGCACGCGTCAGACAGAGATATCAGATAAGAACGCGCTTGGGCGTCGCCGAGCTAGCGATCGCAGAACAGCGTGTCTGCGGTGGCTCTACTCACCTGGATGTGGCGGAAGAGAGAAGTCGAGGCTAAGCCCGGAGCCTGCCAGCGAGGTCGGAGTGTGGCGGACCGGGAGCGCTGGGCGCGGCGTGAACGGCTGGGCTAGCGCGGCGCGTAGCTGCGCCATGGCCAGTGGGGCAAGTCGTCGAACAGGTGCCGCGCGGGCAGTTCCGTCCTTCCGTTTACCCCAGGCCTTGCCCTGATGGGGGGAAAAAGAAAAAAGAAAGAAAGAAGTAGCAGTACTCCGAGATCTGGCCTTCTCAGTGTCCACAGCCTTCTCGTCTTCTCCCCTGACTCCGTGATCTTGCCTATCTGCACTGACTCCGCGGCCCGCGGCCATGGCGGTGCCCTTTCCCTCTCCCACCCCCGCGATCCCCGCGCCGGCCGGATGCCATTGTGGCCCCGGACCCCTCGTCCGCTGACGTGCCACCGTCCCTCGACTTCGGCGACCCGGCCTCCCTCGCCGCGCTCCGCGTCCTCACCGACGCGGGTGCCGCCACCCGCCTTCTCCACGAGTGCGTGGCCTACCAGCGCGCCCTCGACGCCCGTCTTGACGCTCTCCTCTCCCGCCGCGCCGACCTCGATCGAGACGCTTCTTCGCTCCTCCGCTCCGCCCCGCCGCTGCTCTCGCTCGCGGCCTCCGACGCCGCCGCGCTTAAGGACTCCTCCTCCTCCACCGCGGCGCTCGCCGACGCGCTCTCGTCCCGCGTCCGCCACCTCGACGCGGCGCACTCCAGGGCGGACGCCGCGCTGGCGCGCGCCGAGGCCGCGCTCGACCGTTCCCGCGCGCTCGAAGCCGCGCGGCGGGCCTTGGCCGCCGACGACCTCGCCGCCGCCGCCGCCGCCGCGCATGAATTCCTCGTTGACCCACCAAGCACAGCAAGAACAGAGTTTATGCTTGCAGTGGAAGCAGCCCGGCGGCAGCAACTCTGCAGTACAAAGAATACATCGTCCACCATTGACGTTGTGAGACCATCTGGTATGGGCTCATCAATCTGTATGGCTTTCCTCACATTCTCCACCATGAAAAACTCCTCAAAGATCACATAGAACCCAGTCAGATCCTGCTCCATTTTATTAAAGTTACCATTACGGAAGGCCTTCATCGCCTGCGGCCCAAGTTCAGGCTTGACATCTCTCAATCCGCGGATCTTATTCACCATAAATTCAGTGTAGTCCTCCCCAAGCTGTGTCAACGCAAGAATCTCCTCAAGATAAAGCTCAATTTCCCTGGGATCAGGCCCTTCATTACCTCCAGCAGCACTGGCCATGGAACCCATGACCGAAAGGAGGTTCTTTGTATAGGAGTTTATATCCGAGGCAAGGCGTGCAAGCTTCCTGTAATCAGCATAACGGCGTAGGATCTGGGTGCCCCGTGAATCACACTCCTCCTGCAGCTCAATGATGGCATAAGCAACACCATCATCGCCTCTGAGCTCCCGAAGCACAGCATCATTCTCCTCAACAGCGAGCACAATGTCCTTAAACAGACGAGTGAGGCAGCCAACAAAATCCGGCCGCTCAGAGGTCGGTTGGGTCGCGGAGGTCAGCTCAGCGAGGTGCTCAAAGTCTGCACGGGCACGTAGAGCGACAACCTTCTTCAGGTAGGCGACGTAGACCTGGAGTCCTTCATCGGCAAGTTCGAGCAGTGGGAATAGGCGGACGAGGCGGAGCACAGCAGGGTGGTCCTGTGCGTCGACGACCGCCGCTAGCCTCCGACGCGCGAGCCCCTCGAGGCGACGTTTGATGTCAAGCAGATCGCGGCGGAGATCGTCGTCGGTGGGGAACCGAGCGTCGATAGCGAGGAATTCATGCGCGGCGGCGGCGGCGGCGGCGAGGTCGTCGGCGGCCAAGGCCCGCCGCGCGGCTTCGAGCGCGCGGGAACGGTCGAGCGCGGCCTCGGCGCGCGCCAGCGCGGCGTCCGCCCTGGAGTGCGCCGCGTCGAGGTGGCGGACGCGGGACGAGAGCGCGTCGGCGAGCGCCGCGGTGGAGGAGGAGGAGTCCTTAAGCGCGGCGGCGTCGGAGGCCGCGAGCGAGAGCAGCGGCGGGGCGGAGCGGAGGAGCGAAGAAGCGTCTCGATCGAGGTCGGCGCGGCGGGAGAGGAGAGCGTCAAGACGGGCGTCGAGGGCGCGCTGGTAGGCCACGCACTCGTGGAGAAGGCGGGTGGCGGCACCCGCGTCGGTGAGGACGCGGAGCGCGGCGAGGGAGGCCGGGTCGCCGAAGTCGAGGGACGGTGGCACGTCAGCGGACGAGGGGTCCGGGGCCACAATGGCATCCGGCCGGCGCGGGGATCGCGGGGTGGGAGAGGGAAAGGGCACCGCCATGGCCGCGGGCCGCGGAGTCAGTGCAGATAGGCAAGATCACGGAGTCAGGGGAGATTCTTGCGTTGACACAGCTTGGGGAGGACTACACTGAATTTATGGTGAATAAGATCCGCGGATTGAGAGATGTCAAGCCTGAACTTGGGCCGCAGGCGATGAAGGCCTTCCGTAATGGTAACTTTAATAAAATGGAGCAGGATCTGACTGGGTTCTATGTGATCTTTGAGGAGTTTTTCATGGTGGAGAATGTGAGGAAAGCCATACAGATTGATGAGCCCATACCAGATGGTCTCACAACGTCAATGGTGGACGATGTATTCTTTGTACTGCAGAGTTGCTGCCGCCGGGCTGCTTCCACTGCAAGCATAAACTCTGTTCTTGCTGTGCTTGGTGGGTCAACGAGGAATTCATGCGCGGCGGCGGCGGCGGCGGCGAGGTCGTCGGCGGCCAAGGCCCGCCGCGCGGCTTCGAGCGCGCGGGAACGGTCGAGCGCGGCCTCGGCGCGCGCCAGCGCGGCGTCCGCCCTGGAGTGCGCCGCGTCGAGGTGGCGGACGCGGGACGAGAGCGCGTCGGCGAGCGCCGCGGTGGAGGAGGAGGAGTCCTTAAGCGCGGCGGCGTCGGAGGCCGCGAGCGAGAGCAGCGGCGGGGCGGAGCGGAGGAGCGAAGAAGCGTCTCGATCGAGGTCGGCGCGGCGGGAGAGGAGAGCGTCAAGACGGGCGTCGAGGGCGCGCTGGTAGGCCACGCACTCGTGGAGAAGGCGGGTGGCGGCACCCGCGTCGGTGAGGACGCGGAGCGCGGCGAGGGAGGCCGGGTCGCCGAAGTCGAGGGACGGTGGCACGTCAGCGGACGAGGGGTCCGGGGCCACAATGGCATCCGGCCGGCGCGGGGATCGCGGGGTGGGAGAGGGAAAGGGCACCGCCATGGCCGCGGGCCGCGGAGTCAGTGCAGATAGGCAAGATCACGGAGTCAGGGGAGAAGACGAGAAGGCTGTGGACACTGAGAAGGCCAGATCTCGGAGTACTGCTACTTCTTTCTTTCTTTTTTCTTTTTCCCCCCATCAGGGCAAGGCCTGGGGTAAACGGAAGGACGGAACTGCCCGCGCGGCACCTGTTCGACGACTTGCCCCACTGGCCATGGCGCAGCTACGCGCCGCGCTAGCCCAGCCGTTCACGCCGCGCCCAGCGCTCCCGGTCCGCCACACTCCGACCTCGCTGGCAGGCTCCGGGCTTAGCCTCGACTTCTCTCTTCCGCCACATCCAGGTGAGTAGAGCCACCGCAGACACGCTGTTCTGCGATCGCTAGCTCGGCGACGCCCAAGCGCGTTCTTATCTGATATCTCTGTCTGACGCGTGCAGGCGTCGGCGCGCCCCGGTGCGCGTACCCCAGGATCGAGGCAACGGCGCGGCGCGGCGCGCGCACGGAGAGCGCCAAGGTCAGGAACCGTCGGCTGGAGAAGAAGGTACGTTCCGATGCTCCACCTGGATTTTCAAATTTCAGGATAAGGCCAGCAGCCCGGCAGCCCGCAGGGATTTAACCAAGCCGCCGCTGCAGTTCAACGGCACGGCGACGAAGCCCAGGCTCTCGGTGTTCTGCTCCAACCGGCAGCTCTACGCCGTGCTCGCCGACGACCACAACAAGAAGATCCTCTTCTACGGCAGCACGCTGCAGAAGTCCATCTGCGGCGACCCGCCCTGCGGCGCCGTGGTAAGCCATCGTCGTCTTCTCCGTGTGGAATTTGCTTTGTATTCCGGCGGGAATCTTGAGTCGACTTTGCCTGGCCCGCTCGCCCTGGACAGGAGGCTGCCCGGAGGGTCGGAGAGGAGCTCGTCAGGGTGTGCAACGAGCTGGGCTTCTCCGAGGTCTCCTACGATCGCAACGGCTTTGCTCGAGGCGACAAGATGATGGCGTTCGAGGTTCCGGTCTCACAGCACGGGTTCCTGCCAAGATAGGCTTGCACTGACACTTCACCGTAGCAGCCTATTCAGGAGACAAGGGAGGAAAGTTTTCCGTGCGGATTCTGTATTCTTTATTATATGATCGATAAGTCTTTGAACATGTAGTTCACATTCCACACCAGTCCACCTCAGAGGAGCTCTCCTTCTCTCCCCTATGTCCTTCTATCACAGAGCCAGTGAGAGAGGGAAAGCCAATTTTTTTCTTTTTCTGCTTCCACCGGCTCTGTGAGAGAAGGAGAGAAGAGAAAGAAGAAGAGCTCTTGTGAACCGTGAATGCGTCAGAAAAGCTCTACCAAACGGGGCCTAAGTGTCACACCCGGCGCTGAGTAGTGAGGACGATGGCGCAGAGAAGGAAGGCGTCTTCTTAAACAGCTAGCGTATTTATTATAGTTCGTTTTCTATTCATGTAATGACATGTGGGCCCGGCTGGCCGCAAGCTGTATCCGGCACATAAGTGCCCAAACCTGTAAGGGAGACATTCAAACATATTCACAAATCAGAATCGCCTAAGGCTGAGGCTGTCCTCGCCGGCGTTCCTCTGCCTATTCTATATTGTTTGCGCGCTCACGTCAACGGCGACCTCGCTGGCGGCCACGTGTGTGACAGGTGGTATCAGAGATGGCGTACCCTCGGCCCGTTCTTTTCTCGGTGTTTTGAACCTGGATCGTAATCCTCGGCGGCGGGTTGATCTCACGTCCTTGCCATCGGCAAACTTGTGAGGTCCTGTAGGTCCGGGCAGTGGTTGATCTGGTTCGGCATCCGGGTGAGGCACTCCCGATTTCATCTCTTGGTGGCGAACGGCGGCGGTGCGCGCACTTTAGAATCCAACGGCGCGCGAATACGCACGGCAGTGGCATGACGAGAATGGATGACGCGGCGACATCCGCCGCCGACGTCTTCTTCGGCAAGCTCTACTTCGACTAGGGGACTACACCAACAACCTAGGGTTCGGCGGCAAGAACCTCAGTGAGCTACATCCTCTTGCTCACTTGTTTCTCTCTTAAGCACGTTTGAACGAACAATGAGGGTTGCGAGGCAATTGTTCCTGCCTAAAATTCCGTAATTGCGTCGTTCAAAGTCAGTGTGGTGGCGTGTGGCGGGGAAGTATCTATGAATTTGGGTTGCGGGGCATCTGTTCCCGTGTAAAATTCCTCGATCATGCATCACTTCCGGGCGGCGGTGTTCGGGGCAAGCACGAAATAGGGGCGGAGCAATCAAGCCTGCTGCTTGTTCATCTTCAAGTCCCGGATTTTCTTCACAAGTCACCACGGCTCACCTAAATCCTCGGTGCAGACGCAGATTCTGCTAGATAACATGTCCAAAAGCGTTGAAGATGAGAAATCCGGTGGGATCAGGTGATGGAGAATTTCGACTTGATGTTTTCACGTGTCAATGACATCAACATGGTTCAGCATCAACTGAAGACCCAGATGGACATTCGTGGAGCTGCTATGGACCAGTACTCAGCTGAGCAATGCATGATTGCCAACAGGTTAAAGTCCAGGTTGTCACTCAGTTAACCTTACGGCAATTTGATCATGAAGTTAAATCTGAAGGTGACGATTCTATGACACTGGTGTATGACGAGGAAGATGATTTCACCAATGTCTTTGCCAAAGAAAA
>JAHUYU010001094.1:0-15512 GCA_030439765.1 Tripidium arundinaceum | reverse complement strand
TCCCATGTAGTGTTTCCGTCCGGTCTCATATATAAAACATAACTCACTATTCATCAAGTTATGTCATCATCATATTATTTGAAACTTTTCATTAAAAGCCTATCTTACTAAGCATAGCTAAGCATAACTAGGCATTTTTAAATCAAAACAGGTATCAAGGATGATATAATAATAATCAAGGTGGAGATGCAACAATTAGGTAACCACTCAACTCCTAATCACCTAATGCAACATATCATAATAAGTGATGTAAAACTTTATAAAATTCAGGTAGGGTTTAATGCATCCGGGGCTTGCTTAGTTGATAGGGTAGTCAGGCTCCTCTGAAGTACCACAGATGTCAAACCCAAATTCAACTGGTGGTTGACCTTCCTCTGGAGCTTGGTCAACGCTTTCGGGTTCAACCTCGTTCACTATACGTGATAATGATGCATGCTCAATGAATGCCTCATGAGGAAACATGATAACAAGATAAAGATATTAAACAGGGTAATTGACTTGAGTACAACTTTCCTTTACGGTACAGTTGCAAGCCAACAAAACCAACTTGTTGTACTGTTTAGGGTTCTCTAAGTCATTAGTCACTAATGACCATCATTAGTATAAGACAAGTCATTAACAAACCCTAATCACTACTCAAGTAATTAGGTTTAGGGTCTCATTAATTATTAATCATTAATCATTTTATTAATTAAACAATTAATTAATTAACAAAACTTAATTATGGTTAAACATAAACTCAATTATAACTTAAGTGCCAAGGATCATTAGGGTTAGTGACCCAAGGTCATCACTCAAGCCAAAATTACACAAAAAACTAAATTATTAACATCATTTTCCTTATTTACACTAATTAATAATTAAGTATTAAAAAGGTCAAAATTAAACTTTGTCAAAATGATCTCAAACTTTTTATACAGATTGGTCATACCAAGAATAGTGGCAAAACAATTTCATAATTTTGGACTTATATTTTATCTATTAAAAAATCCTAGAAAGTCCATTTATGAATTAATTGGCTAATTTTTACTACACATAAAACTTTATTAAAATTCAGGTTTCATATTTTTCATAAATACTACACATATCAGAAGGCTACACAAAAATTTCACACTTTTTGGAGCTGTACAAAAAACATACAAAAAGAACAAATATCAGCACTATTCCTCATTTTCTGAAAAAAAACAAAAGACTAGAAACCTTTTCTCACTCAGCTCCTCTCTACCCTCTCTCACTGACACCGGGCCCGGGGTCAACACCGGCGTGGCCGCGCTGACCACGGCAGGTTCTCGCCAGCGGCGACTTCGCCGGCGACGAGACTTCCCCCGGCGGACTCCTCTCAACCTCAAGCATCTCCCTAGGGCACTAACTGACCTCCTCGAGCACCACGGCGAGCACGGCGGTGGCTATGGCGGCACGGCGGATCTCCGGCGTGGCGGAACTCGACGACGGCGGGATTACCGGTTACGGAAACTACACCAACACATTCAGCTTGACCTCACGGACTCGCCCAAGGGGTTGGTTTGACGAATTGAGGACAGGAGCAAGCTCGCCCACGGCCATGACAGACGCGGCGGCGCTCGGCACGGCGGCGTGAAGCTACGCCGGCAGCTATAGGACGATAACGATTAAACGGAGAGCAAGGGCGTGACCAAGAGCTCACCGTGACTTGAATGGCAACACGGTGAAGCAGAGACGGAGCGGAGGTGTGCTGTCGCCGATGATGGCGGAAACAGCGGCGTGAACCGGCGGCGAGGATGGTGTTCCGGTGAACTTGGTGCAGTAGAGCTGAAACGAGCGGACCGATGAGCATCACGGACCTAAGACAAAGCCAAAGCAGAAGACAGAACGGACCTAGCCTCACCGAAAAGGGCTGGCCACGGTGAACCTGACTCGGCGGCGATGTTACCGGCCGTGGAGAAGAAAAGGCGACACGGACCACTCCGGCGATGTCACGGCTTGCTAGCAGGCTCAGAAGGATCCGCAAGAACGTAGCGAAGCTTTGTGCAAGACGATTTGATGGCGGTGGAGCGAGGACGATGAATTGGCCGCTGCAGTGGAGGGCAACGGCGACGGCGGCGGAAGAGAAAGAAGTTTCGCCGGCGCCCTAATCTTTATAGCGCGGCAAACGAGCGAGCGGTCGACACGCAGGTGCTTGCCGCGACCACGTCGAAGCAGGAGGTGGCATCTAGGCGCGCCTGGAAACCGGCAGAAGGACGCCGGCGGCGAGCTCCCTGCCTGCTTGCTCCTTTGAGCTATTTACAGAAATGCCACTGACTCCATTTTTCAAATTACTTTCAAAATTATATAACAACTTGAAATCTCCAAAAATAAAAGTTGTTCAATTTTCATGTTCTACAACTTTCATATTTGGACCATCTTCAATTCTGCTTAGATTTTGAAATTGAATTTGGGGATCAAATCAGGGTTGATGTTTTCAAAATTACTTTAAATTTTATATTGAAACTTTAAAAACTTCATATACCAAAGTTGTACCTCTTAACCAGTGCTACAACTTTGCTTTTTGTGTTAACTCCAAATTATGTATAATTTTTAAACTATAGAAAAAGGGTAAAAGGGTAATATAGAATTAGGGTTTTTCCCTTTTTAATATTTAATTAGGAAATTGGTTTTTGAAATGCACTATTCATTGAATAGAGTTCAAAACACTTTTTGAAAGTATAACCATGGCATTTCAAGAAGACCACCCAAAACTACTATTTTAGGGTTTAAACATATTATATATATATAGATATACACATACACATATACACAAACATACATGAAATATCACTTGTACCAAAAATCAAAAGTGAACCCACTTAACAACTAGTTGGGTTTCACAACAATACCAAAAGCATAAAATATACATGCTACTCTCCTATGCACAACCAACTGAATTAAAACTTATTTTAAGTTGGTGCACATGAAATGATGACCATATATGGGTGCTTTGCAATGCATATGATGACATAGCAGGTTTTAAATGTTACTTAACACCAGACGTGTTACAGTTACCAAATCAGGAAGTTGTAGCAATGGTGCGTTAGTAAGCTTGTCCTTCAAAGAGCAAAGGACGCCTCTTGTTCTTCTCCCCAATGAAATGCAACACCCTTCTTTGTCAACTCATTCAATGGGCTGAATGTTTATTTGGTAACCTCAAGAAGTGCACTTTTTGCACCGAATGAGTATCGTTTCTTGGCTATGTTGTGACTTCGTAGGGAATTGAGGTAGATGAAGCCAAGGTGCAAGCTATCAAGAGTTGGCCAACGCCCACAACAGTGACACAAGTGCGGGTTTTCATGGACTTGCAGGATTTTACCACCGCTTTGTGAAAGATTTCAGCACCATTGCAGCCCCATTGAATGAGTTGACAAAGAAGGGTGTTGCATTTCATTGGGGAGAAGAACAAGAGGCGTCCTTTGCTCTTTTGAAGGACAAGCTTACTAACGCACCATTGCTACAACTTCCTGATTTTGGTAACTGTAACACGTCTGGTGTTAAGTAACATTTAAAACCTGCTATGTCATCATATGCATTGCAAAGCACCCATATATGGTCATCATTTCATGTGCACCAACTTAAAATAAGTTTTAATTTCAAGTTGGTTGTGCATAGGAGAGTAGCATGTATATTTTATGCTTTTGGTATTGTTGTGAAACCCAACTAGTTGTTAAGTGGGTTCACTTTTGATTTTGGTACAAGTGATATTTCATGTATGTTTGTGTATATGTGTATGTGTATATCTATATATATATAATATGGTTTAAACCCTAAAATAGTAGTTTTGGGTGGTCTTCTTTGAAATGCCATGGTTATACTTTCAAAAAGTGTTTTGAACTCTATTCAATGAATAGTGCATTTCAAAAAACCAATTCCTAATTAAATATTAAAAAGGGAAAAACCCTAAATTCTATATACCTTTTACCCTTTTTCTATAGTTTAAAATTATACATAATTTGGAGTTAACACAAAAAGCAAAGTTGTAGCACTGGTTAAGAGGTACAACTTTGGTATATGAAGTTTTTAAAGTTTCAATATAAAATTTAAAGTAATTTTGAAAACATTCAAACCCTGATTTGAACCCAAATTCAAATTTCAAAATCTAAGCAGAATTTGAAGATGGTCCAAATATGAAAGTTGTAGAACATGAAAAATTGAACAACTTTTATTTTTGGAGATTTTCAAGTTGTATATAATTTTGAAAGTAATTGAAAAATGGAGTCAGTGGCATTTCTGTAAATAGCTCAAAGGAGCAAGCAGGCAGGGAGCTCGCCGCCGGCGTCCTTCTGCCGGTTTCCAGGCGCGCCTAGATGCCACCTCCTGCTTCGACGTGGTCGCGGCAAGCACCTGCGTGTCGACCGCTCGCTCGTTTGCCGCGCTATAAAGATTAGGGCGCCGGCGAAACTTCTTTTCTCTTCCGCCGCCGTCGCCGTTGCCCTCCACTGCAGCGGCCAATTCATCGTCCTCGCTCCACCGCCATCAAATTCGTCTTGCACAAAGCTTCGCTACGTTCTTGCGATCCTTCTGAGCCTGCTAGCAAGCCGTGACATCGCCGGAGTGGTCCGGTGTCGCCTTTCTTCTCCACGGCCGGTAACATCGCCGCCGAGGTCAGGTTCACCGTGGCCAGCCCTTTTCGGTGAGGCTAGGTCCGTTCTGTCTTCTGCTTTGGCTTTGTCTTAGGTCCGTGATGCTCATCGGTCCGCTCGTTTCAGCTCTACTGCACAAGTTCACCGGAACACCATCCTCGCCGCCGGTTCACGCCGCTGTTTCCGCCATCATCGGCGACAGCACACCTCCGCTCCGTCTCTGCTTCAACGTGTTGCCATTCAAGTCACGGTGAGCTCTTGGTCACGCCCTTGCTCTCCGTTTAATCGTTATCGTCCTATAGCTGCCGGCGTAGCTTCACGCCGCCGTGCCGAGCGCCGCCGCGTCTGTCATGGCCGTGGGCGAGCTTGCTCCTGTCCTCAATTCGTCAAACCAACCCCTTGGGCGAGTCCGTGAGGTCAAGCTGAATGTGTTGGTGTAGTTTCCGTAACCGGTAATCCCGCCGTCGTCGAGTTCCGCCACGCGGAGATCCGCCGTGCCGCCATAGCCACCGCCGTGCTCGCCGTGGTGCTCGAGGAGGTCAGTTAGTGCCTAGGGAGATGCGTGAGGTTGAGAGGAGTCCGCCGGGGAAGTCTCGTCGCCGGCGAAGTCGCCGCTGGCGAGAACCTGCCGTGGTCAGCGCGGCCACGCCGGTGTTGACCCCGGGCCCGGTGTCAGTGAGAGAGGGTAGAGAGGAGCTGAGTGAGAAAAGGTTTCTAGTCTTTTGTTTTTTTCAGAAAATGAGGAATAGTGCTGATATTTGTTCTTTTTGTATGTTTTTTTTGTACAGCTCAAAAATTGTGAAATTTTTGTGTAGCCTTTCTGATATGTGTAGTATTTATGAAAAATATGAAACCTGAATTTTAATAAAGTTTATGTGTAGTAAAAATTAGCCAATTAATTCATAAATGGACTTTCTAGGATTTTTAATAGATAAAATATAAGTCCAAAAATTATGAATTTGTTTTGCCACTATTTCTTGGTATGACCAATCTGTATAAAAGTTTGAGATCATTTTGACAAAGTTTAATTTTGACCTTTTAATACTTAATTATTAATTAGTGTAAATAAGGAAAATGATGTTAATAATTTAGTTTTTTGTGTAATTTTGGCTTGAGTGATGACCTTGGGTCACTAACCCTAATGATCCTTGGCACTTAAGTTTATAATTGAGTTTATGTTTAACCATAATTAAGTTTTGTTAATTAATTAATTGTTTAATTAATTAAAATGATTAATGATTAATAATTAATGAGACCCTAACCTAATTACTTGAGTAGTGATTAGGGTTTGTTAATGACTTGTCTTATACCTAATGATGGTCATTAGTGACTAATGACTTAGAGAACCCAAAAACAGTACAACAAGTTGGTTTTGTTGGCTTGCAACTGTACCGTAAAGGAAAGTTGTACTCAAGTCAATTAACCCTGTTTAATATCTTTATCTTGTTATCATGTTTCCTCATGAGCATTTCATTGAGCATGCATCATTATCACGTATAGTGAACGAGGTTGAACCCGAAAGCGTTGACCAAGCTCCAGAGGAAGGTCAACCACCAGTTGAATTTGGGTTTGACATCTGTGGTACTTCAGAGGAGCCTGACTACCCTATCAACTAAGGCAAGCCCCGGATGCATTAAACCCTACCTTGAATTTTATAAAGTTTTACATCACTTATTATGATATGTTGCATTAGGTGATTAGGAGTTGAGTGGTTACCTAATTGTTGCATCTCCAACCTTGATTATTATTATATCATCCTTGATACCTGTTTTGATTTAAAAATGCCTAGTTATGCTTAGCTATGCTTAGTAAGATAGGCTTTTAATGAAAAGTTTCAAAATAATATGATGATGACATAACTTGATGAATAGTGAGTTATGTTTTATAATATGAGACCGGACGGGTAACTTGCATCGGGAATGGAGTCCCATGTAGTGTTTCCGTCTGAGTCGATTAAGGACCGTCCGTTGGTTGGCCCTTGGATCAAGAACTTTGTTAGTACTGGCCACATGCTCCGGTAAGCCCTACTTCGGCTATTCTGTTATGAGAATGGCTACTCGCGCACTGGGAGTGGAGAGATGGCGAGAGTAGCATGTACCCACGTGGCAATGGGCTGGATTAGTGGTGTACTGTGCTCTCGGGTGGCGCGGACCCATTCTTGTCTTGGAGGATCCGTGAGTCAGGTTGATATATGTGGGTTAAAGTCTCGCATATGTCGTGTGGTTAGGAAGCCTCAGCTGAGTTTTGTAAGCGGTTCGAATCGTCGTTTGCTCCACGAGAAAAGGAGACTTGATTCTCGCACCATCATCGTAGTTAAGAAATGAAACATGCTGAAAGAATGAGATGAATTGTGATGACAAGTATTTGATCTAGACTAGGAAATTACTCATCTTTAATGATGACTTTAAAAGAGTTAAAATAATGAAAGTTAAGGATTCATTGATAGCGAGCTTTTATGCAAAGAAACTCTTGATGCTTGCTAAAACCTTACCTTGACTCCCTTAAGCCTGCATTCCTGAGTCTTCTCCTCTTTTTAGTCGGTTAAGTCTTGTTGAGTACCCAGTACTCAGGGTTCTTTAACCCTTGTTGCAGGTGAGCCTCATGAGCAGGTCTATTTCGGACCGTGCTGCATGATGGTTTTTCAAGTGGATAATGATGAGTAGCTGATATGACCCTTGGGCAGGGTATGACCTTTGTGTGCATATGTATAACGTTACTATTGCTACTCCACTACCTATGGTTTGTAATAATAATACTTAAGGTTTGTACGGTTTAAAACAACTGGTTTGTAAACTTAAGTTATGTAATGCTTCCGCACTTATGCTCTGATGTAATATATTTGTTTAAACTGTTGTAATACTGCAATGCCTCTGTAATGGGATCCTGCTCGGAAATAATGTGGATGATTCGGGTTTCCCGAGGACACCTGACAGACTTCTTAAGTTACTTGGTACACATGCATAGTCGTCAAAGGTCTTTGGGACAATGGCATATGCGTGTGGGCCATATAATTTAGGGGGTTCTGCCACAGTTTGGTATCGGAGCATCCGTTATGAGGGCTATTGTAGTACTACTTACAAAACTTCAAAACAATTTGAGTCAAAGAAATGTAAATTACTACTTTGGTCCAAATTGCTTCCGACTCATCTCGATTCATCTCCGCAACTTTTAAGCCTTATTTTGAAAGTTTTGTGGTGGAATAGCATATTATATTGCCCTATGTTGTCACAAATTGGATGTGTTTTAGCACTCCGCTATGTTAAATTACTATAAGTTTTGTTATGCTTGGTTCGTAAGTACGATTCATGCATCATGCTTAATTAACCTGATAATTACCTTCTCCCTGTTTGTAAATATGTTTATGTATATAGTGGTTTGGGTTAGGTGAAGCCAATCCTATTCTTGCTAACTTATTGTTACTCTCTAAAACGTTCTTGTTAATTCCAATCTTACCCTCTGTAGGATGGCCCGTACTAAGATCACAGCTCGTAAGTCCACTGGAGGCAAAGGAGTTCCTCGTCACCAGCTTGCTCCCAGAAACGAAAGTGCAAGTAGCAGCAACAGCAGGCCTGAACCGCAGGCTGAGATTGAAAGGATTACTGCAGAGCTAGCACAGGCTACCAGAGACAGAGAAGCAGATGCAGTCAAGATTAGTGAGCTTTAGGGTCAATTACAGCACCTCATAGTGGCTCAACGGAACTGTGAGCGTGTTGCAATTACAGCCCTGAATCAACGCAATGATGCTTGGACCAGGGAAGATATAGCCCGAGCCAGGGTTGCTGAGCTCGAGTTCTATGTTGAAGATCTTGAAGTCTACAACAACAACCTGCACGAAGAGTGTCACCGACTGAACAACCTCCTGGATCCGAATCATCTTCCAAATGCAGCTGAGATGGACCCTGGTGTCATCATAGCTGGCGATGAAGAGTCAGACGAAGGAGGAGAAGATCCAGAGGAGCAGGTGCAGGCAGATGGAAATGACAGAGATGGTAGTGGTGATTCCGGGATGGACACAGATCGTGAGGACTGAGTTGTGGTAATGTGTAGTAGTTAGTGGTATGAAAATCTTAGCAATGGGTAGTCCTGACAAGAGATAGACTTGTATGATAAATAAGCGAACCTTGTGGTGTGTTTGCTGTAACTCTTTTAAAAAGTTCAATAAATGCTTGTGAATAAAGTTTGGCCTGTTTATGAACAGATGCTTGCCCGTACTCATGCTTCAGATGGTGCTGGTACCTCTCAGGGTGGGGATAATGCTCCTAATCCACCACCAGTTCCTCCAACTTTGGCAGATGCGATTGCAGCCCTAGTCAATGTCACTGCAGATAATGCTCGACTGCTAAGAGAGTTAGCTCGAAACAATCAAAATGCACCACAAGGCAACTATGGTCGTAACAACTATCCAGAAGAGACCACATATGTCGACTTCACCAACACACGTCCACCAGTGTTCACTAAGGCAGATGAACCCTTGGAGGCAGACGACTGGCTTCGTACCATCGAGCAGAAGTTCGAGCTTGTTAACTATACTGATCTACAGAAGCCAATCTTTGCAGCCCAGCAGCTTAGAGGTGCCACAGGAGTTTGGTGGGCAAACCTTGTCGATGTCTAGCCAGCAGATCACCGTATAACATGGGAAGAGTTCCGCACTGCTTTCCGTGCTCATTATATCCCAGAAGGGATTATGACCATGAAGCTGGAAGAGTTTCTTGCTCTTCGTCAAGGTGATCAACCGGTAATACAGTATGTGGGGAAGTTTAATCATCTAGCCCAATATGCTACCGGGTATGTTAACACGGATCCCAAAAAGAAACGCTGCTTCATGAGGGGTCTGAACACGAAGTTACAAACAATGATGACTACTTGTTCCAATGCCACATATCATGAGGCGGTTAACATAGCTATAGCTTCAGAGGAGAAGTATCGTCAACACAAGGAGGCGAAAAAGAAGAAAGGTGTGTCCGGATCTTTTAGCGCAAACCAGAAGCGCCAAAGGGTCGTATATCACCCACAGAACCATTCACGCCAACCTTTTCGTCCTCCATACCATTCACCCCAATTCCAGGCAAGGCAGCAGACATTTGTTCGTCCTACTGCAGCTCTTCCCGCTCCACGACAGCCGAATGCCCCAGTCATTCGTAACCCCACTCCCCAGAACAACAATTACCCATGTTACAATTGTGGGAAGCCGGGTCACTTCTCCCGAGAGTGTCCTCTTCCAAAGCAGTATAACCCCAATTTCCAGAGATCTTCTGGAAATCAGCAGCAAAACCAGAACAGGAACAATAATCAAAATGCCCAGAAGGGTAAAGCTGAGAAGAAAACTGGGCATGTCTTCTATACCCAGGCTGCAGCAATACCAGAGGGAGAGCCCGTGATGATGGGTACGTTTCCTGTTGCCAACCACCCTGCAGTTATACTTTTTGATTCTGGTGCATCACATACATTTATCAATCGAACCTTTGTCCTAAAGCATGGAATCCTAATTGGGGAAACAAAAGAGAATTTCTATATACAGTCGCCCGGGGGACGTCTGTGTACTAAGGAGATGGTATATCAAGTACCTATAGAGTTGGGTGGGCACATATTTCCCACTACTATGATAATTCTAAAGAATCAGGATATAGATGTTATCCTAGGTATGAATTGGATGTATCAGCGGGGAGCTGTTATAGATATACTGAATAGAACAGTGAGGCTAAACTTACCTGATAGCAGTTCCCAACTTCTTATCCATTTTCCAATACCGAAGAGGACAGTGGGTAGAGTTTGTGCAACCTCAGTGAAAGAGATCAAAGCTATTCCAGTAGTCTGTGAGTTTCCAGATGTGTTCCCAGAAGATCTACCTGGCTTACCTCCGGACAGAGATGTGGAGTTCATAATTGATTTGAAACCTGGAACTGCCCCAATATCGAGAAGAGCTTATAGAATGCCGCCAAAAGAGTTAGCCGAGTTGAAAACTCAGTTACAAGAGTTACTTGATAAAGGTTTTATCAGACCTAGTTCCTCGCCATGGGGATGTCCAGCTATTTTCGTGAAGAAGAAGGACCACACTTTAAGGTTGTGTATCGATTACCGCCCATTGAATGAAGTGACCATTAAAAACAAATATCCTTTACCACGCATTGATCTACTTTTTGATCTACTTGCGGGAGCCAAAGTATTCTCAAAGATCGATCTCCGATCTGGTTACCACCAAATATTCATATAGGCCATATCTGGTTGTGAATGCTGTTTTTGGAACATCTTCAGGACGAATTTTTATTTGGTGGTAACCAGATCGGAGATCGATCTTTGAGAATACTTTGGCTCCCGCAAGTAGATCAAAAAGTAGATCAATGCGTGGTAAAGGATATTTGTTTTTAATGGTCACTTCATTCAATGGGCGGTAATCGATACACAACCTTAAAGTGTGGTCCTTCTTCTTCACGAAAATAGCTGGACATCCCCATGGCGAGGAACTAGGTCTGATAAAACCTTTATCAAGTAACTCTTGTAACTGAGTTTTCAACTCGGCTAACTCTTTTGGCGGCATTCTATAAGCTCTTCTCGATATTGGGGCAGTTCCAGGTTTCAAATCAATTATGAACTCCACATCTCTGTCCGGAGGTAAGCCAGGTAGATCTTCTGGGAACACATCTGGAAACTCACAGACTACTGGAATAGCTTTGATCTCTTTCACTGAGGTTGCACAAACTCTACCCACTGTCCTCTTCGGTATTGGAAAATGGATAAGAAGTTGGGAACTGCTATCAGGTAAGTTTAGCCTCACTGTTCTATTCAGTATATCTATAACAGCTCCCCGCTGATACATCCAATTCATACCTAGGATAACATCTATATCCTGATTCTTTAGAATTATCATAGTAGTGGGAAATATGTGCCCACCCAACTCTATAGGTACTTGATATACCATCTCCTTAGTACACAGACGTCCCCCGGGCGACTGTATATAGAAATTCTCTTTTGTTTCCCCAATTAGGATTCCATGCTTTAGGACAAAGGTTCGATTGATAAATGTATGTGATGCACCAGAATCAAAAAGTATAACTGCAGGGTGGTTGGCAACAGGAAACGTACCCATCATCACGGGCTCTCCCTCTGGTATTGCTGCAGCCTGGGTATAGAAGACATGCCCAGTTTTCTTCTCAGCTTTACCCTTCTGGGCATTTTGATTATTGTTCCTGTTCTGGTTTTGCTGCTGATTTCCAGAAGATCTCTGGAAATTGGGGTTATACTGCTTTGGAAGAGGACACTCTCGGGAGAAGTGACCCGGCTTCCCACAATTGTAACATGGGTAATTGTTGTTCTGGGGAGTGGGGTTACGAATGACTGGGGCATTCGGCTGTCGTGGAGCGGGAAGAGCTGCAGTAGGACGAACAAATGTCTGCTGCCTTGCCTGGAATTGGGGTGAATGGTATGGAGGACGAAAAGGTTGGCGTGAATGGTTCTGTGGGTGATATACGACCCTTTGGCGCTTCTGGTTTGCGCTAAAAGATCCGGACACACCTTTCTTCTTTTTCGCCTCCTTGTGTTGACGATACTTCTCCTCTGAAGCTATAGCTATGTTAACCGCCTCATGATATGTGGCATTGGAACAAGTAGTCATCATTGTTTGTAACTTCGTGTTCAGACCCCTCATGAAGCAGCGTTTCTTTTTGGGATCCGTGTTAACATACCCGGTAGCATATTGGGCTAGATGATTAAACTTCCCCACATACTGTATTACCGGTTGATCACCTTGACGAAGAGCAAGAAACTCTTCCAGCTTCATGGTCATAATCCCTTCTGGGATATAATGAGCACGGAAAGCAGTGCGGAACTCTTCCCATGTTATACGGTGATCTGCTGGCTAGACATCGACAAGGTTTGCCCACCAAACTCCTGTGGCACCTCTAAGCTGCTGGGCTGCAAAGATTGGCTTCTGTAGATCAGTATAGTTAACAAGCTCGAACTTCTGCTCGATGGTACGAAGCCAGTCGTCTGCCTCCAAGGGTTCATCTGCCTTAGTGAACACTGGTGGACGTGTGTTGGTGAAGTCGACATATGTGGTCTCTTCTGGATAGTTGTTACGACCATAGTTGCCTTGTGGTGCATTTTGATTGTTTCGAGCTAACTCTCTTAGCAGTCGAGCATTATCTGCAGTGACATTGACTAGGGCTGCAATCGCATCTGCCAAAGTTGGAGGAACTGGTGGTGGATTAGGAGCATTATCCCCACCCTGAGAGGTACCAGCACCATCTGAAGCATGAGTACGGGCAAGCATCTGTTCATAAACAGGCCAAACTTTATTCACAAGCATTTATTGAACTTTTTAAAAGAGTTACAGCAAACACACCACAAGGTTCGCTTATTTATCATACAAGTCTATCTCTTGTCAGGACTACCCATTGCTAAGATTTTCATACCACTAACTACTACACATTACCACAACTCAGTCCTCACGATCTGTGTCCATCCCGGAATCACCACTACCATCTCTGTCATTTCCATCTGCCTGCACCTGCTCCTCTGGATCTTCTCCTCCTTCGTCTGACTCTTCATCGCCAGCTATGATGACACCAGGGTCCATCTCAGCTGCATTTGGAAGATGATTCGGATCCAGGAGGTTGTTCAGTCGGTGACACTCTTCGTGCAGGTTGTTGTTGTAGACTTCAAGATCTTCAACATAGAACTCGAGCTCAGCAACCCTGGCTCGGGCTATATCTTCCCTGGTCCAAGCATCATTGCGTTGATTCAGGGCTGTAATTGCAACACGCTCACAGTTCCGTTGAGCCACTATGAGGTGCTGTAATTGACCCTAAAGCTCACTAATCTTGACTGCATCTGCTTCTCTGTCTCTGGTAGCCTGTGCTAGCTCTGCAGTAATCCTTTCAATCTCAGCCTGCGGTTCAGGCCTGCTGTTGCTGCTACTTGCACTTTCGTTTCTGGGAGCAAGCTGGTGACGAGGAACTCCTTTGCCTCCAGTGGACTTACGAGCTGTGATCTTAGTACGGGCCATCCTACAGAGGGTAAGATTGGAATTAACAAGAACGTTTTAGAGAGTAACAATAAGTTAGCAAGAATAGGATTGGCTTCACCTAACCCAAACCACTATATACATAAACATATTTACAAACAGGGAGAAGGTAATTATCAGGTTAATTAAGCATGATGCATGAATCGTACTTACGAACCAAGCATAACAAAACTTATAGTAATTTAACATAGCGGAGTGCTAAAACACATCCAATTTGTGACAACATAGGGCAATATAATATGCTATTCCACCACAAAACTTTCAAAATAAGGCTTAAAAGTTGCGGAGATGAATCGAGATGAGTCGGAAGCAATTTGGACCAAAGTAGTAATTTACATTTCTTTGACTCAAATTGTTTTGAAGTTTTGTAAGTAGTACTACAATAGCCCTCATAACGGATGCTCCGATACCAAACTGTGGCAGAACCCCCTAAATTATATGGCCCACACGCATATGCCATTGTCCCAAAGACCTTTGACGACTATGCATGTGTACCAAGTAACTTAAGAAGTCTGTCAGGTGTCCTCGGGAAACCCGAATCATCCACATTATTTCCGAGCAGGATCCCATTACAGAGGCATTGCAGTATTACAACAGTTTAAACAAATATATTACATCAGAGCATAAGTGCGGAAGCATTACATAACTTAAGTTTACAAACCAGTTGTTTTAAACCGTACAAACCTTAAGTATTATTATTACAAACCATAGGTAGTGGAGTAGCAATAGTAACGTTATACATATGCACACAAAGGTCATACCCTGCCCAAGGGTCATATCAGCTACTCATCATTATCCACTTGAAAAACCATCATGCAGCACGGTCCGAAATAGACCTGCTCATGAGGCTCACCTGCAACAAGGGTTAAAGAACCCTGAGTACTGGGTACTCAACAAGACTTAACCGACTAAAAAGAGGAGAAGACTCAGGAATGCAGGCTTAAGGGAGTCAAGGTAAGGTTTTAGCAAGCATCAAGAGTTTCTTTGCATAAAAGCTCGCTATCAATGAATCCTTAACTTTCATTATTTTAACTCTTTTAAAGTCATCATTAAAGATGAGTAATTTCCTAGTCTAGATCAAATACTTGTCATCACAATTCATCTCATTCTTTCAGCATGTTTCATTTCTTAACTACGATGATGGTGCGAGAATCAAGTCTCCTTTTCTCGTGGAGCAAACGACGATTCGAACCGCTTACAAAACTCAGCTGAGGCTTCCTAACCACACGACATATGCGAGACTTTAACCCACATATATCAACCTGACTCACGGATCCTCCAAGACAAGAATGGGTCCGCGCCACCCGAGAGCACAGTACACCACTAATCCAGCCCATTGCCACGTGGGTACATGCTACTCTCGCCATCTCTCCACTCCCAGTGCGCGAGTAGCCATTCTCATAACAGAATAGCCGAAGTAGGGCTTACCGGAGCATGTGGCCAGTACTAACAAAGTTCTTGATCCAAGGGCCAACCAACGGACGGTCCTTAATCGACTCAGACGGAAACACTACATGGGACTCCATTCCCGATGCAAGTTACCCGTCCGGTCTCATATTATAAAACATAACTCACTATTCATCAAGTTATGTCATCATCATATTATTTTGAAACTTTTCATTAAAAGCCTATCTTACTAAGCATAGCTAAGCATAACTAGGCATTTTTAAATCAAAACAGGTATCAAGGATGATATAATAATAATCAAGGTTGGAGATGCAACAATTAGGTAACCACTCAACTCCTAATCACCTAATGCAACATATCATAATAAGTGATGTAAAACTTTATAAAATTCAAGGTAGGGTTTAATGCATCCGGGGCTTGCCTTAGTTGATAGGGTAGTCAGGCTCCTCTGAAGTACCACAGATGTCAAACCCAAATTCAACTGGTGGTTGACCAAG
>JAHUYU010001728.1:0-15595 GCA_030439765.1 Tripidium arundinaceum | reverse complement strand
GTGAATGGAAGAAAAATAAGCAACACCCAGAAATCAGTTATGTCTCCCACCGTGACAAGGAACTAGTTTGGGGTGACGTGTTGCAACATTTCACGCTAGACACAAACGATGAACAGTTGAAGGAAAGAGTTCGGGATTGGTCTATGAAGAAGATGGCCACACAATTCTAGTGCTTTAAGAAGAATCTATATAACGACTATATCAAGAAGAACAAGACTCCGGATTTCAACTATAAGCACTTTGTCAAGCTGCGGCCGTTTTGGGACGAGTTTGTACAGTTCAAGACGTCGGAAGAGGGTCAGCAACGGGCGAGAAGGAACCAAGAGAATGCCCGACACAAGACCTACCACCAACGATGGGATCAGGTGGCTACCCTACTGCCATTCCTAAGTGGAAAAAGCCGAGCAAGAGCTAATTGACAGGGGGTTGGTGCCAGAATCCCTCGACTGGCCTGAGCGCGCCAAGCACTGGTTTTTCGCTCACGGAGGCCGCCTGGACCTAGAGACCGGAAAGGTCGTGTATGGGGAACGCATCCAAGCTGTAGCAGAAAGATTTCATCAAGCCCGCTCCGTCGCTCAAAGTGGAGAGTGGCAGCCGAACAGAGATAAAGATGAGCTGACATACGCCCTGGGGAACCCTAAGCACGGTGGATGGACGAGAGGCTATGGCTCCGTGTCGTGGGAGCATGCCTTCCCTCAGGACAGAGAAACTTATAGAAGCCACCAGAGAAAGAAGGAAGAGGACAGGGAACGGCTACGCAAGTTGGAGGAGGCTGTTATGAAGAGCAGTGAAGTGGCTCGTAAGGCACAAGAGCGGGGAGGAAGCGCTTAAGGCCACTATGAATGAGCAAATCAGAAAGGCCGTGGAGGAAGTTGTAAGTTCCGCCTCCAGAGCTTGTCACAGCCGGCCACCAACATCAGCCCCGGCTCAGCTCAGTTGAAAAGCAGTTGTGCTTCTACGGAGGTGCCTGTGAGGCAAGATGATGACGCAGGGATGCGCTTCCCGGTGGATGACATCACCGCTCCATTGACGTCCTGTGAGCTGCATATTCCGGAGGGGAATGCCACAGTCAAGGTGGCTACCGGTGTTGTATCTCCTATCGACCCCACCAAGACACCAAGGATCCACTCGGTCGCAATACCACCCGGATATGCTAGTGTCTCAGTGGATAGAGTGGTCAAAGGCCATGAAAATGTGGCTCTGGATATCGAAGGTGGTGATGGGGAGAAGACCCTAGGTGAAGCGGAGAAGACATTCATATGTTGGAAGAAACGGTACATCATTATTCCTGGGCGCCGCCACCACAACCGAACCCTAGGTGTGGATGATTGTGAACGCAATTGCTTTTCAATAATTATGTACTGTATCTAATTACGGTTCACTCATGTATATACCTTGTTCATTTTTTTCAAATCCAGGACCTCCCAAGTCCGTCTATCCATTCACCACATGACCACAGTGCCGTGGGACCCAACGACGACGACGATTTCATACAAGACAAGGCTCCATCCCCACCGCTGGCCGTATCTCCTCCACGACGTACTCCAACGCCGCCAGCGGCCCAATCTCCTCCACAATAGCAAGGTCCAACCGCGCCGCCGCCGCCTCCGCCAATGCGACAACGGCCGCCTCATCGGCACCGGCTGGTCCATCGAGGAACAAGAGGCCCGCTGGCCCACAGAGATCGGTCCCACCACCTTCGTCGAAGAAACAAGCTGTGGTCACGAAGATCCCGAAGATGACCAAGCTTTCATACGAGAAGACTGATGAAGAACTTAATGCTTCAGTCCAGGCAGAAGTGAAAGTGTTCTTCGAAAAGACCAAAGCTGACGCACGAGCAAAGCAAGAGAAGCCATACCTAATGTATCCTCGTGTAAAGTTACGTCAAGTGGTGCAGGCTATGCAAGACGAGAAGCGTGCCGCTAGTAAAAAACCAGCGCCGCCACTATCAGACTTTGAGCATACTATCACAAAGAAAATCAAGGAGGACAAAAGGAAACAGAAGGCGGCCGGGAAAGATGTTGCACAGCTCGGCCAACAAGCGCAACAATCAGTGCCGCCACTAGTGGTTGAGAATCAATATGGTTCCAACATGAACTTGATGCAAATGTCGGTACCTGATGATGTGGACTTAGATGAACTCGCCAAGTGGATGAATGTGACTGGGCTTTCCTTAGAACAACTTCTTGGTCGGGAGGAACTGACAACTGTTAAAGAGTCCGAAGTTGTTGATGAATGGCGGAGGAAGTACGTATATGGCAGGAGTCTATGCGACCCTGCAAAGGTAAAAAATCTTGGTACACAAATGTACAAGCTGCACGAGTACTACTTGAGATTCTGTGCACAACATCAAATTGAACAATATCTGGGCGTCCAAGTCAGAGACCGTCACTACTTCCGTGGAGATGACGTCATCTGGGTAGAGTTTAGTGAAGTACACCAGCTTCTCTATATGGATGCTCTCGACAAATCTCTCATAAGCTGCTACTGTCTGTAAGTGATTCTTTCTTTTAATCAATAATCCCACTCTAGCATATGTACGTATTCGTAATAACTATGCTCACGATGTGCAGACACATGATGAGAGAACTCAGATTTAAACAAGACGATCGAATTGGTTTTATCGATCCGTATGTCGTGCACAAGGACACAAAGACTACAGATCCATTCAATCTGAAGATCAAGGAAATGGAGAAAAACCTCCGGAGGTTCTTTATAACCAAAGGCATAAGGAGTTGATACTCTTCCCTTACAATATGGGGTAAAGTGTTGTGTTATATCATGTCTTAGTCAATCCAACATTAATATATATATATAAGTTGACTCTATAAACAAATGCAGGGATCACTGGATACTCATTGAGATTAAGATCAAGGAACAAACTATAAATGTGTGGGACTCAATGAGAAAAGAGCTAGCAATGTACCAAGACATGATAGACATGATCCAGAGGTAGGTTCTATCATTCTTTAAATATCGATGCCTGCTCCTTTACTTTACTATGCTATACCTAATCAACGACCGACTTATTGGGCAGGGCTTGGGCTTGGCTACAACAAAGATATCGTACGGGATCTGAAAGTGCCACTTCCCCCTCCTATTCTACATAAGTGGGTGTCCAGACAACCGCAGGGAACCAATTTATGTGGATACTACGTTTGCGAGTACATGCGGTGTAGCAAATTTACAACCTGCTAAAGAGATGCTAAAAGTAAGTAACATGTGTATACAGTAAATTCATATTGTATTTATTTGTTGAAACTAAATAAATCTTATGTATATTAATATCTTTTCCTTTAATTAATGCAAATGGAAGAGTGGGAATTGAAAGAACAAGTGTTCAAGCACACAATACTCGTCGCAATCCAGGAGACGATCGCAGGTTTCATCAACGATCATGTCATCCCGGAAGACGGCGAGTTCCACTACAACCCTAGGTTGGATTTGAAGAGTCCAAACAAGAACGAACACTTGTATGAGCTTTGAGTGACGGGCAAACATTTGTGTAACTCATCAACCGGCGACCGAACACTTGATTACTTGTATATTATTGTAAATGTAATGTGTATGTACGTATATGTATAGCTCTATAATATATATATATATATGTAGTTTCATACTTTATTTGTGTGCAATAATAACGCTCTCGTATAGGTGCAACGTATACGGATAATAGCAGCGAAGAATAAATTGGAAAACAATATAACTGAAAACCAAAATCAATAATGAATTGGAAAGAAAAAGGAAAAAGAAAAAAGAACCTTTAGTCCCGGTTGGTAATACCAACCGGGACTAAAAGGTGCTGCGCCACGTCGATGCCTGGCAGCACCTTTAGTCCCGGTTGGTAATACCAACCGGGACTAAAGGTCCCCCTTTAGTCCCGGGCCTGCGAACCGGGACTAAAGGTGGGACATTTAGTCCCGAAACCGTAGTCCCGGCTCGCAGCCCGGGACTACAGGTCCTTTTGGACCGGGACTACAGCCCCGTTGTGCAGCAGTGGATCTTCGAGGGGATCGCCGACTTCGTCCGGCTGCGGGCCGGGTACGCGCCGGCGCACTGGGTGCAGCCCGGGCAGGGAAGCAGCTGGGACAAAGGGTATGGACGTCACGGCGAGGTTCCTGGACTACTGCGACTCGCTCCGACCGGGCTTCGTCGCGGTGCTCAACGCCAAGCTGATGAACGGGTATAGCGACGATTACTTCGTGCAGATTCTGGGGAAGTGCGTGCAGGAGCTGTGGCTGGAGTACAAGGCCAAATACGGCCAGTGAGTGACCGAATGACTCAATATGGGCGTGATGGTTGCTCCGGGGTAGGGGATCCGGGATGTAGGGCCGGTCCTGGGTGGTGTGAGGCAGGCTGAAACCATTCACCCAGGTGTGTTTGGTTGCAACTTTGGGATTGGTATTGGATGACAGTCAGTTTGTTTGTTGCCAGGTTACACCAATTTGAGGAATGAGCTGGTACCGTTAGTTGTGTTTGTTTGGCGCATTGCACAAGGTGTGAGCACCCATGTATCACTTTGGTGAGGTTACCACTATTTTCATCAAAACAAGCATGAGAACACAAACATTGCCTCAGATCAATTTGTATCATCATCAACTAAGACCTTGGAGCATAAGAGATATTACAAAATAATACAACAGTCCAACCGCTAGTAGTCATCAACAAATGGGTCCCAGTACCTCACAAGGTCGAAGTCAATTGATGAGTACATGGTTATAGGTTAATCATCACAGGCAGTTGTTCCCACGTTTAACAATGTAAAAGATGAGCACCACCAACATAAAAGACTGAACCATGCAAAGAAGAAATAGCCAAGATGGTTTGGCAACAACAGTGGCAGCAGGCTTCATAAGAACTTTCTCATCTTCACAGCCCTTGAACTCCATGTATGATGCTACTGCCTCTTCTTTGCTAGCGAAGCTCTTGTAGTAGCAGTTTGCAAAACTAGTTACCTGGGCATGGCAAGTAGCCCAGGTTGCATACACCCCAGGCTCCCTGCCGCGGTACACAACATACCAAGCCATGTGCCCTTCGAAACAATACAGAAAAATAGGTATAAGATGGTTTCAAAATAAAATAGTGGTTAACAGATTGGCCTCAGATAACAATTGTTCCTCGGTTGACCTTGAGCTTGGAGCATAAGAAACACAGAAGGCAAAACACAACAACGGCAAGAAACAAACATGAAAACCAAATAGAATAAGACCAGAGTTCTAGTACCTCACAAGCTCCAGGTCATCAGGTTTATGTAATCCAGTACACATGGCAATTTAGTTATCATCATAGGCTTGACAAGAATATCAAAGCTGCAGTAAACTCATTCTGTCATGGAACTAGAAACAGCACATGAGTGCGGCGTTGAAGATCTTTGGTTTGGATGGGACCAAATCGATGATCGTTAATGTCTCACCAATGAGGTGCTTCATCATCAACATATCACGATTATCTAACATAGGGGTGCTTCTCCATCCACATGTCAAGACATATAACATAAGAGTCATATATTATAGAGGCCTCAGCACAAAGAATGTCTGCCATTGTACTCAATAACTCATTCATTGGTGGTTGTCAAAACACAGTTACAAAGAAAACAGTTGGAACCCAATATCAGGAAAGTCATGAAGCCTTGGGACACACCCCATCCCCTGCCATCAGCACAGTGAGAGTGAACTGTTGATAGGGAATGGATGTGTCTCACAGGCTCGATGACATTCCTAAGAAACAAGAACAAGACAGAAAAACCAGCCACCTCAGAGTTTTGGTAATATTAGATAGCATCATTGGCCAAAATAGGAACCCAAACAATCTAGCAACATAAATAATATCAGGTATGGGAATGAAGTTAGGCAACTGAAATCGATAAATAGAGAGTACCATCCATCACCATGTTCCCTGCTCACTACATAGGCCCACAATATCAGGTGTTCATGTCTACACCATTCACATGAAATTGACCTCATGAGTGGCATGACAGAGGCTATCAAGTCTGTTGCTGAGGCCTTGAAGGCTCCTCAGCACAATGAGGTCCATGAGGATCTCTATGGCTGTGTCATGAGTTGTCCTGGCTATGCACAGGAGGCACTCATGTATGCTCTTGTCTATCTACTGAAGAACAAGCAGAAGGGCTATGCTTTGTTCAAATGACAGAGGCTCATAGGATCTTGTGGCTCAGGACCTACCTAAGCAGTACCTACTTTGCTTAGATGCAGCTTAGCTTGACTCTCCACTTTTGCAAATAGCCATGCTAACTGTCTTATGCTATAGTTTACTTTTGTGGTGTAGCACTAACCTGTGTTGGTGATGGCAAACCCCATTTGATGCCTGACCAAGGCAACTGGTTTTTTGTATAGCATAGGGAACATGGTGATGGATGTGAGGCAATTTCATGTGAATGGTGTAGACATGAACACCTGATATTGTGGGCCTATGTAGTGAGCAGGGAACATGGTGATGGATGGTACTCTCTATTTATCGATTTCAGTTGCCTAACTTCATTCCCATACCTGATATTATTTATGTTGCTAGATTGTTTGGGTTCCTATTTTGGCCAATGATGCTATCTAATATTACCAAAACTCTGAGGTGGCTGGTTTTTCTGTCTTGTTCTTGTTTCTTAGGAATGTCATCGAGCCTGTGAGACACATCCATTCCCTATCAACAGTTCACTCTCACTGTGCTGATGGCAGGGGATGGGTGTGTCCCAAGGCTTCATGACTTTCCTGATATTGGGTTCCAACTGTTTCTTTGTAACTGTGTTTTGACAACCACCAATGAATGAGTTATTGAGTACAATGGCAGACATTCTTTGTGCTGAGGCCTCTATAATATATGACTCTTATGTTATATGTCTTGACATGTGGATGGAGAAGCACCCCTATGTTAGATAATCGTGATATGTTGATGATGAAGCACCTCATTGGTGAGACATTAACGATCATCGATTTGGTCCCATCCAAACCAAAGATCTTCAACGCCGCACTCATGTGCTGTTTCTAGTTCCATGACAGAATGAGTTTACTGCAGCTTTGATATTCTTGTCAAGCCTATGATGATAACTAAATTGCCATGTGTACTGGATTACATAAACCTGATGACCTGGAGCTTGTGAGGTACTAGAACTCTGGTCTTATTCTATTTGGTTTTCATGTTTGTTTCTTGCCGTTGTTGTGTTTTGCCTTCTGTGTTTCTTATGCTCCAAGCTCAAGGTCAACCGAGGAACAATTGTTATCTGAGGCCAATCTGTTAACCACTATTTTATTTTGAAACCATCTTATACCTATTTTTCTGTATTGTTTCGAAGGGCACATGGCTTGGTATGTTGTGTACCGCGGCAGGGAGCCTGGGGTGTATGCAACCTGGGCTACTTGCCATGCCCAGGTAACTAGTTTTGCAAACTGCTACTACAAGAGCTTCGCTAGCAAAGAAGAGGCAGTAGCATCATACATGGAGTTCAAGGGCTGTGAAGATGAGAAAGTTCTTATGAAGCCTGCTGCCACTGTTGTTGCCAAACCATCTTGGCTATTTCTTCTTTGCATGGTTCAGTCTTTTATGTTGGTGGTGCTCATCTTTTACATTGTTAAACGTGGGAACAACTGCCTGTGATGATTAACCTATAACCATGTACTCATCAATTGACTTCGACCTTGTGAGGTACTGGGACCCATTTGTTGATGACTACTAGCCGGTTGGACTGTTGTATTATTTTGTAATATCTCTTATGCTCCAAGGTCTTAGTTGATGATGATACAAATTGATCTGAGGCAATGTTTGTGTTCTCATGCTTGTTTTGATGAAAATAGTGGTAACCTCACCAAAGTGATACATGGGTGCTCACACCTTGTGCAATGCGCCAAACCAAACACAACTAACGGTACCAGCTCATTCCTCAAATTGGTGTAACCTGGCAACAAAACAAACTGACTGTCATCCAATACCAATCCCAAAGTTGCAACCAAACACACCTGGGTGAATGGTTTCAGCCTGCCTCACACCACCCAGGACCGGCCCTACATCCCGGATCCCCTACCCCGGAGCAACCATCACGCCCATATTGAGTCATTCGGTCACTCACTGGCCGTATTTGGCCTTGTACTCCAGCCACAGCTCCTGCACGCACTTCCCCAGAATCTGCACGAAGTAATCGTCGCTATACCCGTTCATCAGCTTGGCGTTGAGCACCGCGACGAAGCCCGGTCGGAGCGAGTCGCAGTAGTCCAGGAACCTCGCCGTGACGTCATACCCTTTGTCCCAGCTGCTTCCCTGCCCGGGCTGCACCCAGTGCGCCGGCGCGTACCCGGCCCGCAGCCGGACGAAGTCGGCGATCCCCTCGAAGATCCACTGCTGCACAACGGGGCTGTAGTCCCGGTCCAAAAGGACCTGTAGTCCCGGGCTGCGAGCCGGGACTACGGTTTCGGGACTAAATGTCCCACCTTTAGTCCCGGTTCGCAGGCCCGGGACTAAAGGGGGACCTTTAGTCCCGGTTGGTATTACCAACCGGGACTAAAGGTGCTGCCAGGCATCGACGTGGCGCAGCACCTTTTAGTCCCGGTTGGTATTACCAACCGGGACTAAAGGTTCTTTTTTCTTTTTCCTTTTTCTTTCCAATTCATTATTGATTTTGGTTTTCAGTTATATTGTTTTCCAATTTATTCTTCGCTGCTATTATCCGTATACGTTGCACCTATACGAGAGCGTTATTATTGCACACAAATAAAGTATGAAACTACATATATATATATATATTATAGAGCTATACATATACGTACATACACATTACATTTACAATAATATACAAGTAATCAAGTGTTCGGTCGCCGGTTGATGAGTTACACAAATGTTTGCCCGTCACTCAAAGCTCATACAAGTGTTCGTTCTTGTTTGGACTCTTCAAATCCAACCTAGGGTTGTAGTGGAACTCGCCGTCTTCCGGGATGACATGATCGTTGATGAAACCTGCGATCGTCTCCTGGATTGCGACGAGTATTGTGTGCTTGAACACTTGTTCTTTCAATTCCCACTCCTTCCATTTGCATTAATTAAAGGAAAAGATATTAATATACATAAGATTTATTTAGTTTCAACAAATAAATACAATATGAATTTACTGTATACACATGTTACTTACTTTTAGCATCTCTTTAGCAGGTGTAAATTTGCTACACCGCATGTACTCGCAAACGTAGTATCCACATAAATTGGTTCCCTGCGGTTGTCTGGACACCCACTTATGTAGAATAGGAGGGGGAAGTGGCACTTTCAGATCCGTACGATATCTTTGTTGTAGCCAAGCCCAAGCCCTGCCCAATAAGTCGGTCGTTGATTAGGTATAGCATAGTAAAGTAAAGGAGCAGGCATCGATATTTAAAGAATGATAGAACCTACCTCTGGATCATGTCTATCATGTCTTGGTACATTGCTAGCTCTTTTCTCATTGAGTCCCACACATTTATAGTTTGTTCCTTGATCTTAATCTCAATGAGTATCCAGTGATCCCTGCATTTGTTTATAGAGTCAACTTATATATATATATTAATGTTGGATTGACTAAGACATGATATAACACAACACTTTACCCCATATTGTAAGGGAAGAGTATCAACTCCTTATGCCTTTGGTTATAAAAGAACCTCCGGAGGTTTTTCTCCATTTCCTTGATCTTCAGATTGAATGGATCTGTAGTCTTTGTGTCCTTGTGCACGACATACGGATCGATAAAACCAATTCGATCGTCTTGTTTAAATCTGAGTTCTCTCATCATGTGTCTGCACATCGTGAGCATAGTTATTACGAATACGTACATATGCTAGAGTGGGATTATTGATTAAAAGGAAGAATCACTTACAGACAGTAGCAGCTTATGAGAGATTTGTCGAGAGCATCCATATAGAGAAGCTGGTGTACTTCACTAAACTCTACCCAGATGACGTCATCTCCACGGAAGTAGTGACGGTCTCTGACTTGGACGCCCAGATATTGTTCAATTTGATGTTGTGCACAGAATCTCAAGTAGTACTCGTGCAGCTTGTACATTTGTGTACCAAGATTTTTTACCTTCGCAGGGATGCGCTTCCCGGTGGATGACATCACCGCTCCATTGACGTCCTGTGAGCTGCATATTCCGGAGGGGAATGCCACAGTCAAGGTGGCTACCGGTGTTGTATCTCCTATCGACCCCACCAAGACACCAAGGATCCACTCGGTCGCAATACCACCCGGATATGCTAGTGTCTCAGTGGATAGAGTGGTCAAAGGCCATGAAAATGTGGCTCTGGATATCGAAGGTGGTGATGGGGAGAAGACCCTAGGTGAAGCGGAGAAGACATTCATATGTTGGAAGAAACGGTACATCATTATTCCTGGGGCGCCGCCACCACAACCGAACCCTAGGTGTGGATGATTGTGAACGCAATTGCTTTTCAATAATTATGTACTGTATCTAATTACGGTTCACTCATGTATATACCTTGTTCATTTTTTTTCAAATCCAGGACCTCCCCAAGTCCGTCTATCCATTCACCACATGACCACAGTGCCGTGGGACCCAACGACGACGACGATTTCATACAAGACAAGGCTCCATCCCCACCGCTGGCCGTATCTCCTCCACGACGTACTCCAACGCCGCCAGCGGCCCAATCTCCTCCACAATAGCAAGGTCCAACCGCGCCGCCGCCGCCTCCGCCAATGCCGACAACGGCCGCCTCATCGGCACCGGCTGGTCCATCGAGGAACAAGAGGCCCGCTGGCCCACAGAGATCGGTCCCACCACCTTCGTCGAAGAAACAAGCTGTGGTCACGAAGATCCCGAAGATGACCAAGCTTTCATACGAGAAGACTGATGAAGAACTTAATGCTTCAGTCCAGGCAGAAGTGAAAGTGTTCTTCGAAAAGACCAAAGCTGACGCACGAGCAAAGCAAGAGAAGCCATACCTAATGTATCCTCGTGTAAAGTTACGTCAAGTGGTGCAGGCTATGCAAGACGAGAAGCGTGCCGCTAGTAAAAAACCAGCGCCGCCACTATCAGACTTTGAGCATACTATCACAAAGAAAATCAAGGAGGACAAAAGGAAACAGAAGGCGGCCGGGAAAGATGTTGCACAGCTCGGCCAACAAGCGCAACAATCAGTGCCGCCACTAGTGGTTGAGAATCAATATGGTTCCAACATGAACTTGATGCAAATGTCGGTACCTGATGATGTGGACTTAGATGAACTCGCCAAGTGGATGAATGTGACTGGGCTTTCCTTAGAACAACTTCTTGGTCGGGAGGAACTGACAACTGTTAAAGAGTCCGAAGTTGTTGATGAATGGCGGAGGAAGTACGTATATGGCAGGAGTCTATGCGACCCTGCAAAGGTAAAAAATCTTGGTACACAAATGTACAAGCTGCACGAGTACTACTTGAGATTCTGTGCACAACATCAAATTGAACAATATCTGGGCGTCCAAGTCAGAGACCGTCACTACTTCCGTGGAGATGACGTCATCTGGGTAGAGTTTAGTGAAGTACACCAGCTTCTCTATATGGATGCTCTCGACAAATCTCTCATAAGCTGCTACTGTCTGTAAGTGATTCTTCCTTTTAATCAATAATCCCACTCTAGCATATGTACGTATTCGTAATAACTATGCTCACGATGTGCAGACACATGATGAGAGAACTCAGATTTAAACAAGACGATCGAATTGGTTTTATCGATCCGTATGTCGTGCACAAGGACACAAAGACTACAGATCCATTCAATCTGAAGATCAAGGAAATGGAGAAAAACCTCCGGAGGTTCTTTTATAACCAAAGGCATAAGGAGTTGATACTCTTCCCTTACAATATGGGGTAAAGTGTTGTGTTATATCATGTCTTAGTCAATCCAACATTAATATATATATATAAGTTGACTCTATAAACAAATGCAGGGATCACTGGATACTCATTGAGATTAAGATCAAGGAACAAACTATAAATGTGTGGGACTCAATGAGAAAAGAGCTAGCAATGTACCAAGACATGATAGACATGATCCAGAGGTAGGTTCTATCATTCTTTAAATATCGATGCCTGCTCCTTTACTTTACTATGCTATACCTAATCAACGACCGACTTATTGGGCAGGGCTTGGGCTTGGCTACAACAAAGATATCGTACGGATCTGAAAGTGCCACTTCCCCCTCCTATTCTACATAAGTGGGTGTCCAGACAACCGCAGGGAACCAATTTATGTGGATACTACGTTTGCGAGTACATGCGGTGTAGCAAATTTACACCTGCTAAAGAGATGCTAAAAGTAAGTAACATGTGTATACAGTAAATTCATATTGTATTTATTTGTTGAAACTAAATAAATCTTATGTATATTAATATCTTTTCCTTTAATTAATGCAAATGGAAGGAGTGGGAATTGAAAGAACAAGTGTTCAAGCACACAATACTCGTCGCAATCCAGGAGACGATCGCAGGTTTCATCAACGATCATGTCATCCCGGAAGACGGCGAGTTCCACTACAACCCTAGGTTGGATTTGAAGAGTCCAAACAAGAACGAACACTTGTATGAGCTTTGAGTGACGGGCAAACATTTGTGTAACTCATCAACCGGCGACCGAACACTTGATTACTTGTATATTATTGTAAATGTAATGTGTATGTACGTATATGTATAGCTCTATAATATATATATATATATGTAGTTTCATACTTTATTTGTGTGCAATAATAACGCTCTCGTATAGGTGCAACGTATACGGATAATAGCAGCGAAGAATAAATTGGAAAACAATATAACTGAAAACCAAAATCAATAATGAATTGGAAAGAAAAAGGAAAAAGAAAAAAGAACCTTTAGTCCCGGTTGGTAATACCAACCGGGACTAAAAGGTGCTGCGCCACGTCGATGCCTGGCAGCACCTTTAGTCCCGGTTGGTAATACCAACCGGGACTAAAGGTCCCCCTTTAGTCCCGGGCCTGCGAACCGGGACTAAAGGTGGGACATTTAGTCCCGAAACCGTAGTCCCGGCTCGCAGCCCGGGACTACAGGTCCTTTTGGACCGGGACTACAGCCCCGTTGTGCAGCAGTGGATCTTCGAGGGGATCGCCGACTTCGTCCGGCTGCGGGCCGGGTACGCGCCGGCGCACTGGGTGCAGCCCGGGCAGGGAAGCAGCTGGGACAAAGGGTATGACGTCACGGCGAGGTTCCTGGACTACTGCGACTCGCTCCGACCGGGCTTCGTCGCGGTGCTCAACGCCAAGCTGATGAACGGGTATAGCGACGATTACTTCGTGCAGATTCTGGGGAAGTGCGTGCAGGAGCTGTGGCTGGAGTACAAGGCCAAATACGGCCAGTGAGTGACCGAATGACTCAATATGGGCGTGATGGTTGCTCCGGGGTAGGGGATCCGGGATGTAGGGCCGGTCCTGGGTGGTGTGAGGCAGGCTGAAACCATTCACCCAGGTGTGTTTGGTTGCAACTTTGGGATTGGTATTGGATGACAGTCAGTTTGTTTTGTTGCCAGGTTACACCAATTTGAGGAATGAGCTGGTACCGTTAGTTGTGTTTGGTTTGGCGCATTGCACAAGGTGTGAGCACCCATGTATCACTTTGGTGAGGTTACCACTATTTTCATCAAAACAAGCATGAGAACACAAACATTGCCTCAGATCAATTTGTATCATCATCAACTAAGACCTTGGAGCATAAGAGATATTACAAAATAATACAACAGTCCAACCGGCTAGTAGTCATCAACAAATGGGTCCCAGTACCTCACAAGGTCGAAGTCAATTGATGAGTACATGGTTATAGGTTAATCATCACAGGCAGTTGTTCCCACGTTTAACAATGTAAAAGATGAGCACCACCAACATAAAAGACTGAACCATGCAAAGAAGAAATAGCCAAGATGGTTTGGCAACAACAGTGGCAGCAGGCTTCATAAGAACTTTCTCATCTTCACAGCCCTTGAACTCCATGTATGATGCTACTGCCTCTTCTTTGCTAGCGAAGCTCTTGTAGTAGCAGTTTGCAAAACTAGTTACCTGGGCATGGCAAGTAGCCCAGGTTGCATACACCCCAGGCTCCCTGCCGCGGTACACAACATACCAAGCCATGTGCCCTTCGAAACAATACAGAAAAATAGGTATAAGATGGTTTCAAAATAAAATAGTGGTTAACAGATTGGCCTCAGATAACAATTGTTCCTCGGTTGACCTTGAGCTTGGAGCATAAGAAACACAGAAGGCAAAACACAACAACGGCAAGAAACAAACATGAAAACCAAATAGAATAAGACCAGAGTTCTAGTACCTCACAAGCTCCAGGTCATCAGGTTTATGTAATCCAGTACACATGGCAATTTAGTTATCATCATAGGCTTGACAAGAATATCAAAGCTGCAGTAAACTCATTCTGTCATGGAACTAGAAACAGCACATGAGTGCGGCGTTGAAGATCTTTGGTTTGGATGGGACCAAATCGATGATCGTTAATGTCTCACCAATGAGGTGCTTCATCATCAACATATCACGATTATCTAACATAGGGGTGCTTCTCCATCCACATGTCAAGACATATAACATAAGAGTCATATATTATAGAGGCCTCAGCACAAAGAATGTCTGCCATTGTACTCAATAACTCATTCATTGGTGGTTGTCAAAACACAGTTACAAAGAAACAGTTGGAACCCAATATCAGGAAAGTCATGAAGCCTTGGGACACACCCATCCCCTGCCATCAGCACAGTGAGAGTGAACTGTTGATAGGGAATGGATGTGTCTCACAGGCTCGATGACATTCCTAAGAAACAAGAACAAGACAGAAAAACCAGCCACCTCAGAGTTTTGGTAATATTAGATAGCATCATTGGCCAAAATAGGAACCCAAACAATCTAGCAACATAAATAATATCAGGTATGGGAATGAAGTTAGGCAACTGAAATCGATAAATAGAGAGTACCATCCATCACCATGTTCCCTGCTCACTACATAGGCCCACAATATCAGGTGTTCATGTCTACACCATTCACATGAAATTGCCTCACATCCATCACCATGTTCCCTATGCTATACAAAAAACCAGTTGCCTTGGTCAGGCATCAAATGGGGTTTGCCATCACCAACACAGGTTAGTGCTACACCACAAAAGTAAACTATAGCATAAGACAGTTAGCATGGCTATTTGCAAAAGTGGAGAGTCAAGCTAAGCTGCATCTAAGCAAAGTAGGTACTGCTTAGGTAGGTCCTGAGCCACAAGATCCTATGAGCCTCTGTCATTTGAACAAAGCATAGCCCTTCTGCTTTGTTCTTCAGTAGATAGACAAGAGCATACATGAGTGCCTCCTGTGCATAGCCAGGACAACTCATGACACAGCCATAGAGATCCTCATGGACCTCATTGTGCTGAGGAGCCTTCAAGGCCTCAGCAACAGACTTGATAGCCTCTGTCATGCCACTCATGAGGTATAAGATGGTTTCAAAATAAAATAGTGGTTAACAGATTGGCCTCAGATAACAATTGTTCCTCGGTTGACCTTGAGCTTGGAGCATAAGAAACACAGAAGGCAAAACACAACAACGGCAAGAAACAAACATGAAAACCAA